>JAQFZN010002828.1:0-10384 GCA_034687075.1 Geophilus carpophagus | reverse complement strand
TCGATTAGTATAACAGCTTTTTGCCTTTACGAATTAGTGATTGAACCTGAAGATCTAAACCCCATTGTGTATTGTGAAGATTTTGATTTGTGGGGTTATGATGATGATGGCCAAGCGGTTTTCTTCAGGTAAGTTATGTTGCTGCTTAGCCGTCTTTAATACAGTTAATTTTTTTAATTTAAATTTTTTTTAAGTATCAGCGAAGAGGAAGTCAAAAATCTAGATAAATTATGCTCTACAGATTACTGGAAAACTGTATTTGCGAGGAAACCACCTGTTCATGATGAGGATGTTATACTACGTGTGGTTTTCAGTAGTTGCATTTTAAATGTCTCGGCTATATTTTATTAAATAAAGTAAACATATTAAAATGCACTAAATTATCATCATTTACCCACATCTTAAATTCATTATAGCTCTTATAATTATAGCAACTTTTACTTTTCTTTTTCCGCTTGTTTTTGTTTGGGATAAATATAGTGTCATCTAGTAGCAGAAAGTCGAAACAATTTATAAAAAATGTTTCTCTTTCTGCTAGATTTATTTAATGTTGGCTTAAACTTGACACCATTTATTTGAATACGTTTTTTGATGAAATGTAAAAAAATAAGAGCGCAATTTATCAGGATTTAAAATAATTTATTACATTTATTCAACGAACATGACATGAAATCAACATACACTTATTTCTTATTTACACTTACACACCGACCTTACAAGGGAAAAAAATTACCACAGAACGAATTTGTCACCATTTTATAACACATTTTAGTTTGAGAATGCAAATTACAGCTTTTAGCTATGTAAATTTTTACTTTATCTGATGAACTCTCACGAGTGAAAATTTCATATGGCGACGTGTGCTGACCAATTCCTGTTTTTTGTTTTTGTTTTTCAAATTGCCAATTTAAGATGTAATTTAATTTTAGATCTCTTTCTAAGAAGTTTAAGTTCAAGTTTCATTACAATTGCAAAGTAGATTCAATTAAAGGATAAATTAATATTAATGAACGGGATAATTGAACAATTACCTTTAAGAACTTTAAAAATCATAAATAATAAATAATAAGTACAGAAATTTTCCATTTTTCATTATTTGTTCAAATTTAATTAATAAAAAAATTCATTTTGTTCCATTATTATTGTTATTATTAATTATTATTATTCTTTCAGTCGACATGTGCATTGTAATCCAAAAGATGACTTCACGCCTAATTTAGACAACAAACAAGAAATAAATATGAACATATTAACATTTATTAAAATAGTAAATTAAATTAAAAATTCAAACTCAACACACTTAAAAGTGCTAATAGTTTATTTCGTATAATGTGGATTTACTTTATTTTCACATTTACGTGTGCATGCGTTGTTAGCCCTCATCTAAGTGTAGTTCAGTCCCCGTTTAGCCCACTTACACGTGCAATGTAATCAACAACAACCATCAAGACAAATATAAAGCACAGCTCCCACATTTTTCTTTAAGATGATTAAAGAAAGTTAGATTTAATTAATTCAGCTTAAATGTAGGAACAAATAATCTCGAGTAAAAGAAATCAATTTAGTTAGCAATTAGCATTCACAACAACATGTCTTTTGGAACTAATGAATATCCAAATGGTCAATAAAAATTGCTATGAATGAATTTTCATTAAATGTTATTATTATTTTTAAGACTTCTTACAAAATTTTAATCAAATTTTTCCTATTTATAGAATTTTATGATTCAGTAACATTTTGAAACTAAATTATAGCAGTAAATAAAATAAAAAAAAAAGATTTACCTTGGGATATTGGTCGAATCGTTGTCGAATATCTCTCAGCCACACTCCATCATTCCGTTCGGCATCGTCGTCCAACACTGGCATTTCGTAATGTTGATTTCGTTTGCCACTGTCAAATCAAATCAAAAAGTTCTTACTTATCGAATAAATATTTAATAAAAAACAAATTCTTTTCTTTTACATCTATAACAATATTCTATACACTTATATCTTGTGGTTAACACAAGTGGTTTCACTTACACCGAGCCAATTTACAAGCAAAGTAACAGTTTGCATTTCAAAACAGATTGAGATATGAGAAAACCTACAACCACAATGCAACTTCAATTCCCATAAGTGCATAGAATGCAATTGTTAATTTTTTTTATCCAATGGAAACATTTTTACGGTTATTATGTTGTATAACTTTTATATTAAGGTGGTGAAAAAGTTTAAAGTGTACTAAGTATTTAACTGTTTATTGATAAATAAAATGTAAAGAATAAAAAAAGATAGTTTAAAACTATTTTATGAACAATGACCAATAGAATTTTCTATGAAAAGCTATCAAATTGAAGAGGTAATAAAAGAAGATTGTTATTTATATGATTAATCAGTAGATTAATTCCTACGACATGGGTCAAGATCAAGACATCGAACTCGTAACCTAGATATTAGGTAAAAATACTGTTTCCCACTTTGTAATTATCATTAATGTGCATTTAAGAAAGTTCTTTTGTATGTGGGGTGTTTAATATGTACTCCTACGTTTCCGGATGTGATAAACAAGAGTTTCATATTTTGTATTTCGATAAAATTCGATAAATCTTATGCTCAGTTTCGGACGATGTGATCAGAGACACCGTAAAGAGAATCGTAAAGGAAAATTTTTATAAGTACTGCATTTATATAATTTAAAATTTACAACTTTAAATTGAAATAAAATCAAGTGTTTTTCAAAGTGTTTTTTTCAGTGCATTATTAAAATACTAGTATATCGTGAACATGGTAGTATTTCCAATTTTATTTGAAGTTTAAATTGAGGTAATGAAATAAAAAGACTGTTTAAATTGCACTTCATCCTTCTAAGTGCTTCTAAAAATGCGAAGATTGCTCTAAGTTGAAAAGAAAGAGTAAACAAAGTTCATCTGTGTTGCAATCTATTTTACTAGTGCAATAATAGTGTTCTGATTAGCAATGTAATAAAAGATTTATTTCTATTACAATCTAACTAAACGAGTTAAATTTTCACACGAATAAAAATTAGATGAGAGTCGATTTTAATCAATTAATCATGTAGACAAACCGGTTTGGCAACCAACTGTCTTCAACGATCAATGTTGAAAAAAAAACACTTAAGACATCGTTGAGTGATCCTCACATGAGTTTTTTTGTAGAATACATGTTTTTTAAATCACATTTTACTATGTATTTTGTCCCTTACTTTAAGTCACTTTTTTAAAAACTACTAATGAAATTTTAAGAAGGAAGTTCATAAATGAACATCATTAAATCCCTTTTCCGGAAAGTGATGTAAAATCAGTGCAGAAAAATGCAACATTTGTAGTATAATCATTTTTAAATTATCATTTGTAAACCTAATGAACTATTCATGATTTTATCAGAAAAAAATTCAATTTGATGCATTAATTTTAATTACAAAACCTTGTTATTTCACACTCTTAGTTGACAATTAGTCAATCGCAAAAGCAAAATGCGGAAGAGATTTATCTCGCATCACATGCGTTTTAACATAATTTTACTTACACGTTAATTAAAATTGCCTTAAGCATTACTGTAAATATAATAGCTGTCGCTAAATAAAATGGTGTACACAGAGATTAAGATTTGTTTACATTTCAAAGTGCTGTAAAATAAATGAAACATTTTAAAACTGTCTTACACAAACATAAGCAATGCGGTAATGGAGAAGTATGCTATCATATTAAATGATTTTCTCATTGACCTTATCAGTGAGTACTACAACACAACCTTATTATCTTGCAATCCAGTTTATATTCCCTACCAAACTATGATGTAATCCTCAAATGTGTTTTCTCTCATAGGTATTTTTATTACTGAGAGACCCGTCACTTTTATCCATTTATACTTTACTTCTAATGCAATCATTTCAAACGTATTACCTTGTTTTTTTTCCTTAAAAAGGATTCAGTTCCACAACTTCAACTTTAATAATTGTAAA
Source organism: Geophilus carpophagus (assembly GCA_034687075.1). Classification (NCBI taxonomy): domain Eukaryota; kingdom Metazoa; phylum Arthropoda; class Chilopoda; order Geophilomorpha; family Geophilidae; genus Geophilus; species Geophilus carpophagus. The sequence continues at coordinate 6,418 of JAQFZN010002828.1, read as the reverse complement.
TGTATTAGATTACTATTTCTGTTAGTAAATTTATTTTTAACAAATTGTGTCAGAAATGATTTATTGTTAAATTGTTTTTATTTCGTAATATGAAACTTTCCTATCACTTGATTTCTTTTGTATCGTTTTCAGTAAATCTATCAAAATATTTCCTTACCTCTTCTGGGTAAAGAAAAATTTAATCAGATTTTTTTATTTATAGCTGAGCGTTTACAACTTCTTCTAATATAGAATGGAAAGATATATTGCATGTGCTTGTTCACCCACATTACTTTAGATTTAGGTAATGATAGAAGTACAGACGAAAAGAATTACTTAAATTAGTTTTATTCCTGTAATGTAAAAGTATAAAATTAAAAAAGAGAAAATGTCTTATACAGAAGTGTAAGAAGTTTCGACTTAGACACGAGAATAATGGTTATGTAAGTTTTTATTAAGAACCTTAAATTCAGACTTTTACTTTAAAAGATTTTTCTCAAATTATAGTATTTAACTTACATTTTATCGGGGTCGATGACGCCAAATGCAACTGGAACTGTGACGAGTTTTCCCTTCATCTTTGACAGTGCCAAAAGAGTTTCCAATTCGGCCAAACGTTGATCCGAGATACCGCTTCGTTTTTGTCTAATTTAAAAAAATTATTTAATATTATTAACAATACAATTGTGAAAATTTAAATCTCAAATTTACCTTTCTATCGAAGCTGTTTGTACGGTAATAAAAATAGCCGATGTGAACATAATGAGCAAAACAAGAAATGATTTTGTTGGTGCCATTTTTCTGTAAAAATAAAAATGTTTTTTTAATTACAATATTAAAATTATATTAAAATTTGATATAAAATAAGTCGATTAAAGTGTAATACTGTGTTGCCAGATGAGTCATTTGTTTTCTTAATTACCTCTGCGCCTCATAACGTTCATTTAAGGGGTTTAAGAGATTTTGGACAATAAAAATTAATATGTGCTATTATATATTTTTAAAGCTCTTTCTTTTCATTAATACTTGCTACAAAAATGTACTTTGTTTAGTTGTATATAGCAAAACGAAGAGTTAATCGTTGTAGTTAAAAAATTATTATTAAGTTTTAATTGTTAGTGCTGACCGCTTTAACAATGTGGCGCAGTTGTATTTGATAACAGAAATAACAATGATGTGTCATTTCTGTTATTGTTACTTCTTTTATAATTTAATTTCACTTAAAAATAACATGTTGAGCCAATTATAACCTTTAACCTATATTAGTTGATCTTTATTTCATATTATTATAAAAATTTTATTGTAAAATTCAATTTTTTTGCTTAAGTTCTTTGAGTTAGAATAAAAATGATGTCACGAGTGGCTACCATGATGAAACCGAGAGAGATTTCATTAAGGTTTGCCGGCTCCTGATATAGATCAGAGTGCTTGTTGACGCATCTAATTTCACCTGTGTAATTGGATGATTGTCCAACAAACACCACCGAATCGCCATATTGCCCCATATTATGCAGTTTCAAAGTTACAATACAAAATGTCTTTATTTCCAATTCATTGGATATGATTGAAAGAGAGGTCAAAGTTAAATAACATTAAAATTTGTGCTGAGTAAGCTTTAATTTTGTCAAATTTTTCACCTCACTTCACTTGAAAACCACAAGAATTTTTGATCAAGTTTTTCTAAAGTAGTGTTTCTCTATCTCTTTTATGTTAAAAAACTGCATTTACAACTATTTTTAACTCTACATTTCGGTACAAAGTGAAAATTTTCTTCATTTAAATAATAAATAGCGTTGAAATAAAGTTTTAATTTAAAATAATAGAGTTAGTATGTATACTGTAATTGAAAATTTTGAAAACTCGATTCGAAATGCGCTGGTTCAAAGGTTAACACTTAAAGTTTGGTACAATCTTGAATCAATCTCGCTACTGCGCATGCTTGGACTATACATCAACATCTAGCATTTATTCTTTTAAGGCTAAAGCTTGTTCCATGATTTTATTATTCCTCTTTTTGCTTTTGTTGCTTGGCGACCGAAATGAGAGGAGCCAATTCTATTATTTCAACAAATTTGCTGTCTTAGAGAATCCAAATTTGTCTCAATTAGTTTCTAATTTGTTTTAACTTAAAAAAAAACCATAAAATTTTGTTTTATGTACAATTAACTATGAAAAATAAAATATTTAGCTTTCTCATGTGAAACAAATAAAAATGTGAAAAAAAAAATTAAACAAAAGTTTCTATTTATTTAAATTCGAAACTCAATGGAATTAATTAAGTGTAAAATTGAAACTTAATAATAAAATTAATTTTTTTTCCCTTAAAATAATCTTTTTGTCGTATGGGTTTTGTTAATTTAAGAGTAACACATACAATTTCGTCATAATACGGGCGCATTATTAATAAAAGTATATAATGAAAATGGCTCGAGGTGTTCATTAAAGATTTTTTGTGGACTTGGGAATAAAACTAAAGAGAGAAATGCGCAAATATTTGACGGGCTTCGTTTTTATTTAAATTAGGTGACACTTTTTTTATTCTATGCATTAAGCCAAAAAAATATGAATATCTGAATATTAATTAATTAGTTTTAACGTATTTAGCCATTACTACTCCCTTTAATAAACAAACAAGACTTACATAATCTTTTCCTTTAAGTGTTTTGCCTGCAGAGCAACAAATAGTTTTATCAAACAACAGAAATTATTATTTAACAATATATATTTTATATATTCTCAAATGTAATGTAATTATTTCACACTTATTATTAAGGGTTTAATCAATGTGACCTTAAGACACAGTACATAAACAACTAAAAGTATGTTACAAATGCTGGAAACTCATGTTTAAACAATGTTAAACTTGTAAATATTTTATTTCACATTATATAACAACTAATAATAGTTATAAAACAAATTATAAACATCAGTTTTACCCAATTCTTGCAAAAAAATGCAAGTTTTTCAGTAAAACTAATTTTAATATTTGAAAATTTTTGTAAAAAAAAATATATGTAAATATTAAACTATGCATTTTACTTACTTAATAAATCCAGTTAATGTTAGTGCAAATCCTTGACGTGTTTGTGGACGTGGTTTTGAGAAGAGTCACTGTGCTATGTACCTGCATGTGCTTTTATACAGGGCCCCGCACTCTGGTGGCGATTCGCGTAAACTGATCGTATCTCTTTGTATCTCTACATCCCACCCACACAAGATGATAAAAGGCGTAAACGTCACTGCAGACGTCATTAATGTGATCATTTAGAAAATGGTTTATAGAAAACAGGTAATAATAATGGAAATTTATAAAACGTGAAAAAAAAATTTCTATGATGATTTATAATGATAACTTGTTGCTTTCAAGTTTTGTAATCGAGTTTGTTTATGTACAAAAAATGTTAATGTAAGAAAACTTTATTGAATATTGAAAATGTAATATTTTTTTTTCTTTTTTAAAGATAAAAAGAAAAGTTGAGGAAAAAAAAATAAAAAAATCAACGTAAAAGGAACGGACGGGGTAAAACGAGATTAAGAGTTGAGCATGGATCAACGACGCAGCCAATAAACAAAAAGAAGGCGAAAGCTTCAGACGAACACTCTTTGAGAAATAGAATGCGCATGAGCCGAGTGCAAATTGGTTCTATGTCGTCATCAATGAATACCTGAGGATTGAAATCGTGTAGGTGGCATTCTACTTGGCTTCTATTGATGATAAAATTAAAAGAAACTGTAGTATTTTGTGATTTCTTTTATAAATTTAGAATAATTTTGGTTTTGAAATTGTAAATAGTTTCAATTAATATATAAAGAGGAAATTTTAAAGCGGCCATCTTCTTTTTGTTTGTATGAAGTATGAATTAAGAGTTTAATAGTATTATATATGAAAATAGAGATGTTAAATATAGTTCAAGTTCAGGAGAATGTTTTTTTTATTCTTTTCCCATCTGTTTTGGATTTTGTTGGGATCAAAGAAAACAAACTGGATCAATTGTAGCAAATATAAAGAAAATATTTAAAATTGGATTATAGAAACTTTAGATGAAATGTAAATAAAGTCCACAAAATGTATTTTTATTTATATTGATTGGTGCTTTAATATACATTAATATGCATTCTATACATTTTTTATAATTTTATTCTATTAAATTTCATATTATTGTGTAAGTTCTATAAATATACATCAAAAAATTAATAAAAACATTATTACAACGTACAAACACATTTATTTTTTTTGAAAATTTCAATTTTATTCATAAAACAGACACAATTTTTTTTGAAATGAGAAATAATTTTTTTGTTCCATAAAAATCCAAAATTTAAAAATTTCTCACATTAAAATAACCAAAATAACTTGTTTATAAAAACCCTATCATTAATTAAAAAAATTCCCAGACCAATGAAGACCTAACAGAGGTGATCAGTATTGAAGATCAATGTTTCAAGTGGCTTTTCACGTCCCATTAGTTACACACTTGACTTCCTAATGGAAAAAGGTTAAATCACACGTCCAATATTTAAGCCTAAAATAAAGAAGTCCCTATGGATCAAGAGGATGTTTGAATTAGAGAAGCCATTAGCACCTGAGTAATTAGTAAACAAAGGCCCTGCAGCTAGGTCCATTAAACTTAAGAGTGGAAAGATTAGCTTATAATCAAATTAAATATGATATTCAGGCTTGATTTATCAAGATTTGTCAAGTAATAAAATAAAGATTTAAAGTGAAACTTCTTTTAAAATGTATAGTCCTTTTATTTGCTTTTACATTTTTATTATTTTTTCTCATTTATAACAATATTTACAACTTTTTTATATTTTATATTTCAAATTTTTTTTCACTGAATGTGTTAATTTTTTTGTTGCTACACACACAGAGTGCAAATTGATTTTTTGCACGATTCTGTTTCCAACTGAATTTGACCAGCTTTTTTAACTGCCAAGCAATCGTAGTTTGGTTCAGTAACTACAAGATGTTTCGATTGATATCCCATTGGAGAACTGCCTGCTACTACGTAATAATCCAAAAGGTAATGAGCAGCCACTGGAAGAAACGAGAAGAAAAAGATATAAGTGTTAATATTATTAAATAAAAATGATAAGAAAAAGATATGGGTTTCTATTGATAGAAAAGAATTAGGGGGTCAGATTGAGATAATGGTGGAATTTATATTTTTATTTCTAGTCACGTTTCTATGTCGAAATTTGTGTTGCAATTTTGAATTGAAAAAGAGAGAAAAGGCCATTTTATACTTAAATAATTTATATAAATTGGCTGATTTTTAAACTTTTTTATGTTTTCTATTATTTTTGCATTCTCTTGTGAGTAAATTTGCTGGTCATGGTATTGGTATGTGAAAAGCAGTGTGGAATCGATTTTCTTTATATTTTAGCAGTTCTAAGATTCGTCTGGTGTATACAAAGTTTGTAAACCAACTGTTGCACAATAGCTACATTGAAAAAGTAATTTAGCCTTGTAGAAAATATAAAAGAAATGTAATTAATTCCTTTATAATCATCTTAATTTTTAATTAATTTTACTTTTTAAGCTAAATTATTTTTCCTACGCAAGTTCACCGACTTTGCAATTGCAACCTGCATAACAACTTGATATTAAATAAAATTTTTAATAAAAACATGATTAGTTAAAATAAATTATTCATATTAGGATTTAAAGTAAGGCAGGATTTTATATTTAGTTTACAGAGAATAAATTGAAATAATTTTATTTTCAAGTTCAAAGAACGGATTAAGTTAACTAATTTAATAATTACTAAATTACTCTTTAATCAGTTTCAATGTATATTCTAAAATTTGATATTTAATTTGGTTAGTAATGTAGTTTTCAAATGAGTTTTAAATTGAGATCTTAGTAGAATTTAATGTCACTAGAGTGCTCTGTTTTCAGTCAGTTACAGATGCATAGTTAGTAGCATTATCAGATGTTAACATTAATTATCTCGCACAAGAACGGTAGTTGACAGATTATTTTAATGAGATTTTTGAATTTATAATTCCCATTTTTTTATATGTGATAACATTAAAATGTAAAAAAAAAGAATGAGATTTTTATTTATTCCTCACGCGTGCAGGTACATAAGCCTCACATTTGCACTGCGATGCTTCACAAGTCATTTCTATTAGAAATTTATGTAAATGACTCGATTTCATGTATCCCTAAATATCTCTCTCAATATTTAATCATTTTAACGACCAACCTTACAGAAAAAAATCATATAACTTATTTACAATTTATCATTTAAAAATAAAAAAAAAATAAAAAAAAATTGTATAAATTTCAGATAAATAACAAACGTTTTTTAAAACCCTTGTTCACAACAATTTCCTGAGAATTGTTTATACATTAACACTGTATATATACAATAGAAAGTAAATACAGTGAAAAAACTAACTTCTATTGAAAAAAACTTAACAAAATCTG
>JAQFZN010002827.1:0-10385 GCA_034687075.1 Geophilus carpophagus | reverse complement strand
GCCTATTTTATTATTAGTTATTAAGAATTGATATAATTTTTGTATTATTTTGTACATAAATAATTACTTTATTGCACACTGTAAGATTTTAAAAGAAAAAATAATGTCTTTAAATTTAAATAACGGTTTAGTGTTTTATGATTTTATAGAACTTCGATTTTTTGTATAAACTCAATAAAGTTAAATTATTTAAAAGTTCAAAAACACCATTACCTATTAATACCTACGATCAATTGAAAAAATTATATATTTATTATTTTTTATTAAATTATTTCCGTGTTCTTACCATCTTTTACTTATTTTTTAACTTGCCTCCTCAATCGCCATCTTACACAGTAGCGCCGCAAAGTGAGAAAATAAGAAATTATCGCTGTAAACAACATTAGCAGCAAAACATAGCTTCCAGCTTACTTTTTCCATACGACTTAAGTATACAACATGACAGTAACAAACTGCAGACATCATCGCATTTCAAACAAAACTAAACTAGAAATACAAAATAAAATTTATTTTGTTTACATTTTAAAAAATACACCATTAATAGTTTTTAGATTTACCTCGTGGGAAAATTTCCAATTTCTAATGTCATCAGAATTATAAACAACTAATTCCAAAACAATTGAATGACCATATTTGAAATTAACCAAAGAAAAAACAGATGAAACTCAAAAAGTAATTTTTCAAACCAAACATTTTATTATAACAATAATTATTTTAACACTCGCAATTTATCTTCATTACAGATAATATAAATAATAATGCCTCTACACACATCCCAGTAGTGTGTAGAGGCATTTATTCCTCTCACATTCCACGTTTAAGTGTTCAAATGAACATGATAATAAAACTGTGGATGGTTTTACTCGTAATATTTCTACAAAATTGCGAAACGGAAACTGCTAAAAAAAAAGAGCCTATCCCATCCAAACTGACCACCTTACCAGGAAGAGGTTTTGATGCATTAAGAAGCTCAGATGCACAACCAATATCAGAAATTAACTACAAATACTACCATAAAACTCCCGACGAACGATTCGTGGCACCAAGTGGATACATAGTCAGTTTGAAACAAGATTTCGAAATCAGAGTTGACGTTTTTTCACATTATAGCGATTTTTTCTCAGTTACTGCACCCACATTAAATTCGATTAAATGGCAAAATATATTAAGTAACGAAGAAACTGCTTATCAAATCGACGGTTCGTTTTCAAAAAGATACAAAAGAGCGAAACGATTGTATTTGAATGAGCATTTATCAACGATTCGTACAGCTGTACGGTGTACACTTTACAAGATTTTTATGTACAAAGATCACAACTTGCATCCAACATTGGTAGAAAAAGTTCGGAAAGTAATCATTGATGTTTTAAATGACAACTTGGTGGGAGCTATTAAAAAAGCGGATCAAATTATCTCTGAGTATGGTACTCGACACATTTCGAGTATCGATGTTGGTGGTTTATTTGTGAGAGAGGAGTTTTTGAACAAGTCTTTTGTGGTTAAACATCGTGATGAGATTCCTTCGAGTGCTATTCGGTCTTTTTTGGAATTTGTTAGTGGTGATTGGCCCTCTGAGCTTCAGAAGTATTTTCATATGTTACGGTTGAATGACACGACTATGCAAAGATATTCGTCAAATCGGAATAGCACTGAAACGTACGTGATTGGTGGAAGAAATGATTCGAATTTGAAACGATGGATGACTACTGTTCGTGATAATTTAGCGATAATTGATCGAGATGGAGAAGAAATACATAAAACTATTCTCTCTGCTAATTCATTTCGAGATTATAGTAATGATATTTTAGACACAACTTCCAGGATTATTAAATTTGCTTTAGAAAAATATTATCGGTGAGTTTATACTTTAAGAAAATTTATTTTTATAGCTTTTTATAGCTTTTTTTTAATTTTTTTTACAGGCTTAATGCACACAAAGGGTGTATGCGACTTCACGATAATTTATTTGATGGTAGTGTCAATCTTCCTGTTCGGAAATCATGTGATAAACATTACAAAGCATTGACGCTAGGAGGATTTTATCAGAGTTGTTACGCAATAGATAAATTGACGAAGGATGTTTGCGGGGATTTCAGATTTATAAATGTTTTAACTGGCTCTTTAACTTGTCCAACAGGATATGAAGACAATACAATATATAAGAAAACTGTTAATTATACTTGTCGAAGCACTTTTAAAACTTCATTGCCATGTGCAGCCGTTATTGAGACACATTGGTGCAGTGCAAATAACGTTAAAATAAATGTCACGTATGGATTTGGTGGGATTTACAGCCATTTTGTTACTAACTTTCTCACTGGAAATAGAAGTTGTCCAGCTTCGTTTCATTCTATTTCCATTTTGGGTATGAAAGTTTGCACGAGTTATCATTTTTTTGACAAGAAAAGTGCGCCTAATCAAGTGTCTCATTTTGGAGGTATTATTGTGTTTTGTACGAATGATGATGTTAAGGAATTAATGTCTTGTCCAATTGGGTACACTCGCCATTTTGCAACGTTTTATGAAAATTGTGAATTGTATTATTGTGCACAGTTTGGTTTGAAGGCAATGCACTTGGAGATGCAATTGCTCAAACCACCGACATACGTTGAATATGAAGATACATCTTCTCGTAAAAAACCAAAACCAGAACCAAAACCAAAACCAAAACCAAAACCTAAAGTTAAACCAAAACCAGAACTAAAACCAAAACCAAAACCAAAACCTAAAGTTAAACCAAAACCAAAACCAAAACCAAAACCAAAACCAAAATTTAAACCAAAACCAAAAATTACACCACGTAAACAGCTTAAAAGTTCGTCAGAATAATTTCTATTGTTTTTTGTATTTTTGTATGATGTAATTTAATGTTTAAAACCTAAAAACAATAAAATTTGAAGTATTTATTAATGAAGGTCATTCATTAACTTTTAAGTTGTTACACAGCGCCATCTGTTGATACTTAATATTAACTAAATCAAAACATTAAAAAAATCACATTTAGGTGTATAAATATAAACACTTTTTCTTTTTAAATTTACTAAATTAATAATTACATTAAATTAAAACGCAACATCAAAACATACTAAGCTTACTTTAATTTTAATCACAAGAGGGAGCAAAGAGAAGCATACGGTAATGTCATGCACCGCATGCCTTATAATTTGCGTTTTGGATTCTTTAACATTAAACCTGGTTTTTAAACTAATTTAATCTGATATTTAAACTCTTCTTCTCGCAGGTTTGTGGATCTCTCTAAAATTACGAAACAAAATATGGCGTGGTGAATGCAGCGTACGATAAAACCTTCAACCAAGCTGCTCGCTGTTGTTGCATTTTTAGGTTTGCTATCATTTAAAGTAAATTTATTTTTTTTTAATTTAAGAACATACGCATTAAATCCAACTATTCAATATTTTATTTTAAAAAAATGATATTAAACCAATGATCGTTTTTTTTCTTGAACTTTGCACGAGATTTTTCTTTGCAGTAGAAACCTACGCACCAAATGATACTATTTCAAAGGCTTTTATTAATTCGAGGTATTAACAAAACTTTAATACAATTTTTCCAGCTAAGAACAATAAATTAAGAAAAGAATAAAATGAAATAATTTAAATAAGTAAAGTGGGGGAATTAAAAGAGAAAACACAGTTTTGTGTTTTTTCCGTTACAGATTCAATAAATTAATTGATTTGAAACTTTGGATTTGATGAACTACCGAAATTTTACGCTTTGTATTACGTTAGCGTATTTTAGTTTAAGCTATTTCGTAGGAATGGCGTGGAGATCTCATGGAAGAGACAATGCGGATATGGTGCATCAGTTGAGGCGTAAGTGTTTTTTAAACAAAAATTTCAAATTTGAAGGAAAAAAATTGAAAAAAAATTGAATTTTTTAGGTAACGGAATAATTCGTAGCGACAGAGTGGAAAACACAATGTTAGCAGTTGATCGCGGCAAATACTGCAAACATAATCCGTATATGGATGCGCCGCAAAGCATTGGATATGCAGTGACAATAAGTGCTCCACATATGGTGAGAAATATTGCCAAATGTAGATAAATCGTCTAATTTTTTTATTTGTAATTATTTTCAGCATGCACACGCCCTTGAGCTGCTTAAAGATCACCTAAGAGAAGGTGCCAGCGCATTAGATGTTGGTTCAGGCAGTGGATATTTAACAGTGTGCATGTCAATAATGGTGGGAGAAACTGGGAAAGCTGTAGGAATTGATCATATCCCTGAACTTGTAAACATGTCAGTTGAGAATATAAAAAAAGACCAACCGGGTCTACTTGACTCGGGACGAGTCAAAATGATTGGTAAAAATAATAGGACTTATGCAGTCGAACTTCCCTAAGTCAAATCAGCATAGTTGACCGAAAATAATTTGAGATATAGAAAATTTGAGTTGCAGAAATCACTACAAAATGAGTAAAATAATGATTTCGTATGAATTTATTGACAGTAAATGCATATATGACTACATGAAATCAACAAACTTTATATGGATGTACATATAAACATATATAACATACATAATATAAACAAAAAAATAAAATTTGAATAGCAAACATTATTTCTTTTTTTGATTGTTTTACATTAAAAAATTGACTATCCACAAAGTTCTCTAAAGTTGTTAACGTGTGATACACTTAGTCCATAAGCTTCTCTTTAGAACACAAATATTCGCTACACTTGCTTAAAAAATGATGCACTTTTTCGGAAAATTCGCGTTTAGGAAGTTAAGTCTTCAAAAATCCCAAATTTTACTTAAAGTTATATAAAAATTTGACTTTTAGAAGTTCGACTGTATATATATTTATCTAATAAAAATATATATTTATATTTTAAAATATACTTTTAATATTATAGCTGGTGATGGTCGACAAGGTTATCAACCTGAAGCCCCTTATGATGCGATTCATGTTGGAGCTGCTGCTCCTCAATTGCCTCAAGAGGTTTTAAACACGATATTACATATTTTATATTAGGTCGGATTAATTAGAAATATTTGAAAATGATTACAGTTGATCAATCAATTGAAACCAGGTGGGCGATTGGTGATTCCAGTAGGACCCGAAGGTCATAATCAGATGCTGGAGCAGATTGACAAGCTACCGGATGGATCCATCAAGCAGACCCCGCTTATGGGCGTCGTATATGTCCCCTTGACAGATAAGGATGCGCAATGGCCAAGGTGGAGATCCTAAATCCTCACACTGCATATTTTTGTGACACTTTGTTAATTGTAAAATTACAGAAAAATCTCGACAAGTACCAGCCCAAATTTCAATTTTTCCTTAAAAATCAATTCTCCATTACTTATTTTCCTCACCTTTTGGTATCTCAAGTCAATAAATTCTTTTCCTTCCTTCGATTTTTTTTTCTGTTTTATATTATCCTGCTCTCTCTCTCTCTCTATGTGTGTCTTTAGTTTTGTGTAACAAAAACTTAACAGAACTTTTCTCTGTTTTCAGGCGCTAGCCTTTGATTTGATCACCTTTTGTTTTGCTTCATTTGTTTTGCCAACTCTTTTTTGCTTTTTACATATTTACTTGACACGAAATGGAGTGTCCTTCAGTGACAGTCCGCCTTATTCAGCTGTCTTAATAACAAAAATATATATATATTTGATGAGAAAACCGTTATAATCCACAGGGCCGAGCTGTAAACCTACTTGACACCTCACACACTGCTTCCAGTTGTTGCAGAATATTAATGTCTGCGTCTTCATTAGGTGGTGCTGTTCACTCTCCTGAATTAGAAGACTCATTCACCTGTGACAGTCATTAGTTTGGTCCCTTTTAGTCCATCAATTTTTGTGTTTAGAAAACCAAAAACAGAACAAAAATAATTATCATTTAAAAAAAAGATTTAAAAAATTAAAAATTATAAAAACAATTGCTCTGATGGTGAATTTATTTATTTCTTATTTTTGCTGATATTTGAATGTTCTTTTTCATATTCTTAGATTTAAAATATAAATCTTAAGTGTAAAAATAATTTGTTTTTGAATTAACAAAATTGCAAGTTTAAACGGGATAAACTACTTGTAAATTTGTATAAATTTAATTCCTTTTATTACTTAAAAAATGTACAGTTTTAGTGCTTGTTTTTATTTATTCATTTTTTCCCTTTTTCATTTCTGCACATTTATTCTTGTTGTTGTTATTATTAATTATTAATTATAAAATTATTTAAATCAAAAATAGTAATAATTATATTGGATTGTTACATATTTTGATAACAAAGTTTATCGCATCAAAATTATTGTTAAAAATAAACAAATAATAGCTATTTACAAATTATTAAGTGGTATTAAAGCTTAAATCTTTTAATACCCTAATTTGAAGATTTTCAATGTATTTTTGTACTGAAGAAAAAATATGAGGAAAGGGACTTTAGAAATGTGCGTTTTTCATTTCAAACAAAATTGTCCAACGATTGTAAGATAAAAGGAAATTGAAATTATTGCACTTCACGTATTTCTCGCTTAAGTACAAGCCAAACTGGTTTATTGTTTTCGGAAATAAATGTCCATCTTACTCGTCGTATTTTGTGCTAATTTTAAGCATGATACATGCGTAGAATACAACTGCTTGTTGCTTTTATATAGCGATCCCACACAGTTTGCAAGTGCGGTTGGCTGAAAATAGTAATGAAATAATTTAAATAATTTTTTTTAACTGTTAAATGTTAAATTTACCTTTTAAATACGTGCATTCGTTGAGGAGCATCTAAATAAGCAACGAGGAAGACCTCTAGATCAGTGTGCGACCATTTTGCTTGTCTACATGGTTCAATGACCTGGAAAAGGAATTATTTGTTTTTTTTCTCTTTTCTACAAAAAAATAAAACAAATTGAAAATTACCTTTTCGACGTAATCTATAAATATGTCACGAGCTTCTCGGCTGTGATTTAGGCCATAAGCGATGTTAATTATTGTTCTGGAAATATTCTTGAATAAATTTAAAAAAATTAGTATAATAATTATTATTAATTTAATTGAAATAATTTTTAATTTTACTTTAAAACTACTTTCGCATTCTTGATACATTTTGTCTGATAATTTTCCTTGAAGACTTCGCAATACAAGACTAAAAAAAGTTTAAAAGATTGGAATTCTAACGATTGACTAACTATTAATAATTAAAATACCTGCGGTGATCTTCAAGATGATCTTTTTCCAATAAAATTTTCAATTCACGTAAATCCTGTAAAAATTCCCGATCTAAATCAACATCAACTTCCTCATTTTTGTTGGCTATAGTTCATAAAAATTGCCATTATTTTAATTATTTCAATAAACATAATCAATAAAATCGTTTTCACCACTCAAATTGCTAGTCCAGTGTGCGATCATTTGGTTGGCACAGTGAAGAAAATCATCGAATGTTAAATATTGTAATTTACGTTTCCCGGTTTCAAATCTATTATTTGTTATAAATACAATTGCTGCATATTTTCTAATTTACAAAAATTAATTTTAAAACCTCATAATTAACTAATCTAAGCAAATTTCACTTTGCAAGATGTTCCGGAAGTCGGAAATGTGTTTGAATATTTTGAACAAGAGATCCACGCATTTCTTCCACCATTTTAAATACTTTTTTCACATTATCAAACTGACGTCGACAACTTTTCAAAGAAATATTCGTTTTTTCGTTCACTTCATCCAAATCTTTACGATTCCTTGATGATAATTTCTTGCCTAAAATCTCTCGTAAAACGACATCATCAAATTCGTAATATCTGTTTTAAATATGAAAAATTTCTAGTTAAATATGTAAATGTTTTAATTTTTATTTAATACTTTTCTATTAACATTCGTTGATCTTTTGGTTCAACTTGAAACATCCATTGCTCGGCTAACATTGTAGGATTTTGTAAAAGTCTTTCGAGCATTTGATATGTGCGGTAATGATCCACGACATCGCTCATTAACAATTCCACCGATGCATTTGTTTCTACTAAAACTCCACGTTGGCGTAATATAGCAGCAGCTTCTTGAGCTGAGAATAGAAAAAAATATTTTAAATATTTTAAATATTTAAAATTTATTAAATTTAATTTTTTTCTACACTACCAGTGTGTCCTTCCAACCATAAATGATAAACTTCCGTATCTATTATCGTCTCATTTCCAACGAAGATATCCACATCACTCGACATTTTTTTTATATACTATTAATCACATTCATATCTTACAAAAGACTTCGAAAATGTGCTGTGCAAAACCAAGGAATGCTTTCCAGGAAACACGCCTGCTCCAGTCAATAGTAAGTGCATAGATGGCTGCATAGAGACCGATACATGTTGCTTATTTCCTTTTATTTAAGCTTTGTTTTTATAAAGACTTAAATTGATGAAGTAACAAAAATTTTATTATTTATATTAAAATAATTATGTATGATTTTTAATTTTAAGCATTAAAATTTAAAATGTGTGCTGCTCTTTTGTTAGAATATCGATTAATGATGGATGTCAATAAGCTAGACATCCGGTTTCGTATTTTGATTCAATTAAGTGAATACGAATATTGATAAATGTTTGTGTAAAAAAATGAAATACGTAAATAAATTAGCAAATGATTAAGAAATTCATACAAAATAAGAATTAAATATTTATTTATTAAACGAATGTTTATACAGTACATACAAAACTATAATTTTTGAGTTAAAAATCTGTAAATTTAACATTATTTAATTTTTAAAATTTTTCGGTAAAAGTTAAAGTAATAGAAATAAAATAATAATAATAATAAATCATCACACATAATAAAAATACCGAAAGTTAACTAACAACATAAAACGAATATTCCCGCCTTTAATTGACCCAATTCAAAGTAAACATAGTCCGGTTCAGCAAAATTACCATTTAAAATAAAATCTTTTATCTAACTGAAAATAAAGAAGTGTCCCACCCCAACTGCACTGCCACCCCTGACCTCGTGACACAGTTGAGAATCTGTAACTGGTAATGAACTCAAGTTCCGGTTGGAAAGAATGAAACCAGGCCTAATAAAAACCATTACGAAGAAAAAATTATTCCACCAACATTTTCATTCTGTGTTTACATCATCAGCAAACACTGTTTAATTATTTTGACACTAATTTTGATAAATTTCAAGGTCAAAATGGCGCCGTAAACAGATCTAGAAACAATAAAATAACACCCGGAAGCAAACAATAGTCGTGTAGTGGGAGATGGAAAAAATTATATAATTATGGGATGATGGTGGATAAGTACACTCATTCTCATACACCTCTTATAAAACGGATGTAGAGAAAAAATGGAGAACAGGAACCTATCTTGTAAATTAATCTAGGAAATAAACAATACAAAAATACATTAAAAATAACATAATAAAAGACACATAAATCAGCAATTTGACATGCATGTTGACACTTCCATTTTGTTTTCAGATTTCTCATTAGGGTTAAGTGATGCAAGTGAGATTTGGGGTCATTTTGAGTTATCAGTCAAAGTGACTACTGTTCTATGGGTTATTTGACAACTAAAATCAAATAAATCTCGTTTATTTTAGGTTTATTATTTGTAAGCAAAAAATAAATAAGAATTTTATTTTTATTGTATAAGAAATGTATAAAAAATAAACTTTTATTTCCTCATTAAAGACATATTTTTTAAATCGAAAATAATTATTAGAATAAAATCACACAAATTTCTTTAGCAAATTATTAAATTACAGTCAAATATTATAATCAAGAACTAATAAAACTTCCTGATTTTATTTTTAATCAGCTTACTTGGGTCAAAAATGCAAAATTCATAACAATTCTCATTCACATATTCACAATTACCAAAATAAAAACAAATTGGAAGTAAAATCCGATTTAGAAAAATGCAAAATTAAAAAAAAAATTCTTTTAATCTTATTACACATTTTCACATACCAGTCCTAAATTATTTTTTACATTCATATCTTCTTCACCCACTTCATCCCAGAATTCCATTTCACAACCAGGATTTAAGTAGCCTAACATATATTAAAAATAGAAAGAATTAGATCTAATTAAAAAATTAAATTTTCTCTAAATTAATTAAAATAATTCCTTTATTCCGCACTGAAAACTCTATTTCACATCTCTCTAATGAAAACTATTGATGTTTTACTGATGAGTCTTGAAGGGGCGTTAATAGGAGGATCCAAAGTGATATGACCTGAGGAAAAGGGAGCGCACGTAACATGTGGGTTAGACGACGTATAAATGGCTAGAGCGGAACCAGGTGACCGATTCAGTCCACACGACTCCGTTACAAGGTGCACACGGAATGCTGCAGCTGACAACTTGACCATTATGCTTCGTATAACACACCTGGGTCGACTCTGCAAACAGGTATCAAATATATATATA
>JAQFZN010002826.1:0-10387 GCA_034687075.1 Geophilus carpophagus | reverse complement strand
TTGTTTAATCACAAATAATGGCGTAATACATTTTACCGCCCTCTAGGTAGAAAATAGAAATATACTTCATATGTTATTTTTTTTTATTTTTACTGTTAAGGTACAGAATGAACGAGGACGCAGAAAAGAACCCTTTTTTATTTAAACAAATTGGCAAAGGATAGAAGAACAAATTAATAGATAACGGATTTTTAAAAAAAAATAATTCAACAATTCTTCTCGTGATTTTTCTCTATGCAATCATGTGGGATGAAGAAAAAGGGGATAACTGCGAAAAAGACAACAGGTATGAACGAAAATAGCAAATATTTTTTATTTTTATATAATTTTTATTAGAAAAACAAATTGAATTTTAAAAACATCCACATAAATATTTTATTAATTCAAAACCAGGTAGCAAACGGTTAATCTTTGCAAATTTCGAATCAATAAGTATAAACAAGTCATTCGTAAGATGGTGGCAAATTCAATATCCAAATTATTTTTTTATTCCATTTTTTTATTAGATAAAATATAAAATAAAAAAATAAAATTGTTCTATGTCAGCTTTACTAGTTTACTATCAATTAAATTTGCACAGTGAAAATAGACAAAGCATTATCGTTCTATGTTATTGATCTGTGCTGTGAGTAATTTTAGGTTATGTAGGTACTCTACAAACGGTTGATCGATGCAATGACACGATTATTTTAGAGTAAAATAAGAGAAATAGATTAAAACAAGCATGTGGACGTTTAATTTATAATTTCTATGTCATAAGTACTAATGTTATAGCTCGCTGCAGCTTTTATTAATTATTTAATCAATTGTACGCGTTCAGGTAAAGTCTTTTCAGTTTTAAGATAAAAACGAAGGCACATTTTAATGATTTTAGATTCAATCTAAATAATAAATAAATAAAGATGGTAGGCACGATAAGAAAAAGGTTAAGTGCGAACAAATGCTTTACAGAAAATGGGATTAGGTATGATAATCTAGTTTTTTGCGGTTTGTAAATGGAGTATTATATATATTATTCTGTTTGAATGGTGGAAAAGTAATGAAAATCTGATTAGTGAGACAAAAACAGAGAAAAGGTCAGAACGTCAATGCATTAGTGTTTTCTCATGTTATATACATCAGTTTAATGTATTTATCTTATTAACTTTTATTTATATATTTATTTTGTGAATAGGTTTTATAAACTTGATTTAATTCAAATTTTCTAGTGAGAGATTTTTTGTTTGGTTCACTTGGGAAATCTTGTAACAAGGACCTTGGAGTACAGTAATAAAACAGTGTATTGTGTGTTTTTCCTGCCATTGGCATATTAAAAGCTGCTTTAACTCGGCGTGTAAGTGAGAAGCTTTAAAAATAATGAAAAACTTATTTTTTTTTTACTTAAAACTTTTTATGTGATTTAAGTTTAGAAAAAGAAATTATGAAAAAGTTTTGGAATTTAATTATTTAGGAAATTTTATGGGTTAAAGTTAGCTGAAATTTTGAAGGTTTAACTGTGGTTTTATCTGTGACATGTCATTTCATATTTTATTTAATAAATAAATAAATAAATATGGTGGATAAAAAAATAAATAAATAAGGTTATTTTTATTTTTAAGAGTTTTTTTTCTTTTTTTCTTTTTTTATAACTCTTACTTACACAGAACTCAACTAAGTTCCTCAAAGGTTAAACCACAAGCATATTAAACAAACCATTAAAAGCCAGAAGCTATTCAAAAGGAAATTTAATGACATTTTTGAGTTTATATTAAAGTAAGGGCAGAAAAATTAAGCATAAAATGCATTATAATTTTGTTATACATTTAGAATAATTATTAATGTTTTGTGATTTATTAAAATTAATTGTAAACATTGAGGAAATAATAGAAATGGTTGAATAATTTTGTTTCATGTAAATTAATTACTCATATTAATTACTAAGGCAGCATGACTTCTATTAGGCCTATTTCTGATTATTTCCTACCTCTCAATAGGTGTCATTGCGTGTAATGGTTAGATTAGTAATAACAAGAGTGACTAAACTAATCCACAGACAAAAAATGAGATCGATTGGAAACCATTTATATGATTAGATTTATATGATTAGATTTTAAGAATACATTCAAACTTTATTTTTATTTGAAGCATTAGCAACAATCAACTGATTGAAAATTTTATTTTAATACTACTTTCGAAATAAAATTTAAAAATTTTCACCGTTTTAACGGTTCAATGGCGACTCTTATCATGTGACTTACTTAGAAATAAATTAAAAGAAATAAATAAAAAAGAAATAAAATAAAAGCTTAAATTTGCCACCCTCTTTTGTCAGTAGTCGTTTATACCGGAAGTAGTAAGAATTGTGTGTGTTCGTCCTTGAGGGGGCGTTGAGGAAAAGTGTTGGGTAGAGGGAGTTGGGATGTTGCATCAGTGGAGTGCGGAAATGCAGTCTCCAGATCGTTGTGTTGCTTCTGAGTTTTGTGGGGCCCCTATCCGGTCGATATCTGTGACAGATATCTCACCAATCGGATCAACTCCACCCTGTAACCCTTTTAATCCTTTCCGTGTCAGTCAGACTTGTGGACAGCTGAACAGGTAAAACTGTCGTACTCGAATGCGTCACTTTTGTATTCGCCCCTTCTTCTGGATCAATTCGAATATTCATTTTTTTTCTGTTTCTATTTATTTATTTATGAATGTTTACGTTGTTATTTATCTCTTTTTTATTGATTGGTACAATGGTTTGATTTAAAGATTTTTATATTGCGGAAGTTGTAAAAGCTTAAGCAAAATTAAAGTTTTCTATTACTGTTATTAGTTATTCTTTTTACATGTTTGTTGTGTTAAAAATAAACTGAAAAACTAAAAAATTATTTGTTTTTTTTTTTAAATATATTTTTTAAATTTTTTTATTAATTTTTTTATTAATTTTTTTACAATTATTTTGGTTTAGTTTTTATTTAATTATTTAATAAACATTAAAAATAGTTTTGCATTTTATAATATGCTTAAAATATTTTTTTAAAGAAAATTACGAGTAACAAAATAATTTTAAAATTTTTAATGTATTTTTATTAATTTTAACTTAATAAATTTCTGTATATTTAACCATAATAATATTTAAACAATATCCTTTTTTTACTTAGCCATTAAAAGACTCTTGTTTTGTGATGTACAACAACTCATAAAATAAAAGCAGTAATTTATCAAACGAAAAGCACCCCCTTGAAACAAGTCAGGTGACCTTCACTGCATAACAGCCATGCTTGAAGTGCGTTTACATTTGACGTCAGCATCTAATGTATACTTTTTCTTTTCAATAGCTGTAGAGCTCCTATTGCCAGTCTGGAGTGCATGGAAGAATTTGGACTTGAGCCACCAAATCTTTCTCGTTTTCCCATCAGCAGGCAAACTAGCATTACACCTGGAATCAGATATAAGTAAGCATTAATTTTTCACACATTATTTTTCTTCATGTAATTTATTTACTTCTTCTTTTTATTTATTTACAGAAATCTGGGGAAAAGTGGATTGAGGATTTCCAATCTCGGATTGGGTGCTTGGTCCATGTTTGGGACACAAATATCAGATGAAATCGCTGAAGATATAATAACCCATGCATATGAAAATGGTATCAATGTATTTGATACATCAGAAATGTATGCTGGTGGAAAGTAAGTTTATATTAAATGATTATAAACAAGCTTTTTAAAGTGTTACCTAACACTTTAAATTTTTTAACAAAATACTAATATTTTTATATGTTTATTTTCTTTAACACGAAATAAAAACACTTAACAAGATGTCATATTTTTGTTAGACATTTTTTTGAAAAATTTTTGTGTTGTGTGTGAATAAATTTTGTGCTTTTTGTGTTATGTTATAAACTATATAAAATGTTAACGTATAAATTTTCTATCTTTACTCGATAATTATGACATTAAAAACAATGGTGAGTTTTTTGTGTACTGTACTTTGTTTAACACGAAAAATATTTGTCTCCTCGTGTTAAACGATTTTCACTACTGTATATAATTAATAACAAGTTTAAATTTTTTTGGGGTTCTAGACACATAATAAACATGCCTAATCTTTAATCCGGCCTTAGGCAAATGGAATTTTTTAAAGAAAATTAGCATATAATGATTGCTGTGTGGAGGATGGGTTTTGTTTTAGGTGAATGTGAAGGATGCATCAACCAAGCTCTAAAGCGTTAAGCAAAAATTTAAATGTAATTTAAAAATATTAAATTTAAAAATTCAAAAACTGTTTCAAATGATTTAGGTGTTTGTGTTTGAAGTATGTTTTAGGGCGGTTTTAATAACACAACCAGAAGTGTTTTGACAGAAATGTGTTTGAAAGCAGCCATATTTGTCACCGCTATAAAATGTTAATTTTTGATAAAAATGTGTTAAAATTTTTATGTGTGGCCATGATGGAGAAAAAGTAATATGAGAAAATTTTTAATTTTCCTTGTTTTTTTAAATTTTTTTTATCATATTTCTTTTTGTTCATTTCGACCTTGCACAGAAATTTTGTATTCAGATTTGCAATCCATAAAACAGGCACTAAAACTACTACGACATTATTGTTTATGTTTATGGTGTGCTTACTGTGTTAGGTTAGGTATCTATTGAAAAAAACAAAGCCCTGATTGTAATACCGATAAAGTTAGTACTGATTTCTATATTTTCATGCATTTTAGGGCTGAAATAGTTCTCGGCAAAATTTTAAAGAAAAAGAATTGGAGGTACTTGTATTCATAAGTCATTTTAATCCTATATTTTTGATATAATTTTCTTTTTGTTTTTATTAATGTAGGAGAACTAGTTTTATCGTATCAACAAAATTACACTGGTCTGGAAAGTCAGTAAAAATGTAGAAATTTATAAATTTTAAAAGAAATTCTATTTTAAACTGCCTCGCTTGCATCTTTTAATCAGATCGGAAACTGAACGAGGCTTATCTCGAAAACATATCATTGAAGGATTACACGATTCTTTAGAGAGACTTCAACTTAGTTATATTGACATTGCATTTGCTAATAAAGCTGACCCCATGTGTCCAATGGAAGGTAAGAAGCATGTAACAGTAATAATAACAGTAAAAGAAATTTATTTTTATTATTTATTCAGAAATCGTCAGAGCATTTACATTTTGTGTAAACCAAGGTCTAGCGATGTATTGGGGAACGTCACGTTGGTCTGCCATGGAAATCATGGTGCGTTTGATACTGGGGCATCCAGCGGCAAAGGGTTTGTTTTTGTGACTCAAAACACTCGGAGTGTTCTCTGTTCGTGATGATGTAATTTTCGTTGTGGGTTAGGGATTTTTTTTTCTATATATGCAATGGGTACATTTGATCTATGGCTATGTCAATGTTTTTATTTATTTTTCTATCTGGCTTTTTAAGAAATTTCTGGCAAAAAAGTTATTTCTATTGAAATAATTGATTAATGTAGTATTTTCTTTTGTGAATTTATTATTGATTATTTTTATTACATTAGCTAACTTATTTTTAAAATAAAAATAATTCGTAGGAAGCATACACCGTGGCCAGGCAGTTCAATTTGATTCCCCCTACATGTGAACAAGCAGAATATCATATGTTGTGTAGGGATAAAGTAGAATTATATTTACCAGAACTTTATCACAAAATAGGTATGCTAATGTATAAACGGTATTTTCACACACATAATCCTGGTTTTTATTACATAAAGATTACTTTCTCTAAACTTTTTTAATTAATACAACAAATACAACAAAATGATGTGTTTTTAAGAACATGTGTCTTGAGATCTAGATGACTTAGCAAATTAGATCGCCAAATTATTTGTGCTTAGGAGGCATTACAGTGTAAAATTTAACTAGTAGAAGTTTGGAAGTGCTATAGAAGTGTGTGGGTTGATGTAAATAAGGTGCCAAGAATAAAATTGTAATTAACATGCATCTTTTAACTGTGTAAACATTAGCAGATTATTCGTGTGAAAATACAATAATTAAGTACATTTAACTTAATTTGTGAGTCAGCTTTATTTATTTGTTTTTACTTTTAATCAGGCGTAGGATCTATGACTTGGAGTCCACTTGCTTGTGGTTTATTCAGTGGGAAGTGTGATGAATTTGCACCTCTTATATCGAAATCGTCATTGAAGGTTGATAATTGAAGTGCATTATTTAATGGGAGCTTTTATTTAAGTAAAATTAGAATACATTTTTTTCTTTTGAATTTCTAGAGTTATTCTTGGTTCAAAGATAAAATTCAAAATGATGGAAGCAAGAAGCAACAGAATAAACTTCGGGATGTGGCACTTTTGGCGGAAAAGATTGGCTGCACTGTAACACAGTTGACTATAGGTTTAAATTTTTAAAATGATTATTTCATATAATGTTAATTAGTTTATTTATTATCTAGCTTGGTCGTTGAAAAATGAAAATGTTCAGTGTGTACTAATGGGAGCATCATCTGTTGATCAACTAATGGAGAACTTTCAAGCCTTACAGGTAATGAGAATTGATGTAAATTAATGCAAATTTGCAATTTCTTATTAACTGTTTGCTTGGCCTTGATTTGTCTGCTAGATTCTTCCGAAACTGACGCCGCAGTTTATGAACGAAATCGACCGTGTACTGAATAACAAACCCATTCGGCAACCGTTCGTTCAGTTAAGATGACTAAAAACGTTAATGACGGCTCCAGATTTACGCAACACTGACAAGAATTTAGAATTAAGTGCACCATTACTTTTGAATCACAGTAATTCAACTCCAGCAAACATTTTTCCTAAGGAAGAAGTCTAAAAATACTATTTAATTTATATTTCAAAAAAATTATCAGTAGTTAAACGGACAAAAACTTGTCTTCGTTTCTTGAAATGAGAAAATATTTTGAGACTTTGCTCACAATGTTCGCTGTTTTAATAATATTGCGCAATTATTTTAATTCGGTTTCTTTGATGACCATTTTGCATCTCGTTTTCCAATCTTTAAGACTAATGCAATGCATTTTGAAGACTTTTTTATTTTTTTTAAACTAAGCTTAATTGAGCGAAAAGAATTTTCTACGTAAAGATAATTAATTCATCTGTACGCAGATTATTTCTTTTACAACTACGCTAATTATTCATTAATGGAAAAGTATGTTAATTCAATACAATCAAAATGTGATGTCATTTTGGAATTTTATGACCAATAATGGTAAAGTTTTAAAAACTATACCTTTATATATGGTTAAAAAATACTTTTTTGACTTAATCTTTAATTGAAAGAGGGAATTTTGAATGAAATTATAAAGAGAAATGGTTTATTTTATTTGGTATTCAGCAATAAACTGGTCACTTTGTTCTGCTATTGCAGGCACAAAATTGTTATGACTTGATGCATTTTATTTACATTTGTTTAAATCTTCAATAAAAGTTGAAAGTTTAATTAATGTGTGTTTATTTACTTTAAGATTATCATTTTTTTTCTTGTTACTATTTCAAATTGAACTTGGTCTATGTCAACAGGAAAAAAACTGACATTGACACTTGGAATTGAACGTTAAAAGACTCTTGATTACTGAGAGTGAGATCGGTTGCTATGGTAATAACAATGTAGTCAATTAAGAGGTTTAAAGCTGTAAGTAAACAAAAAATATACGCTGCCATAGTTGTAACGACCGATTCTTTTGTGATAGAAAACAATACGACAAATTGACAAATTTGGTCGGATAAATACACATTTCATTTTTAATATAATTCTATAAATTTTTTATAAAATATCTTCAAGTATATAAAAAAAGCTGGGAAAATAAACATAAAATAATATATCCGGATTCTTATGCTACTACACCCATCTGTCGCTGAAGGATGTGAACTAATGAGTCAAAGGATGATGATGATAACGCAATAGATGACATCACTAGCTTTAACCAATAAAAACAAAAACACTTTAATTTCCACCAATAGCTGCAGAGCTATATAAAACATTTGAACTTGACTTGGCTGTGTGTGCTATGTAAAGCAGACGACATTTTGATAGTGAGATGTGAACACGTTGAATTTACTCGTCATGTGCTAAAACAATGACCAAATGATTGTTTATTGTTGCGGATTATCACTGTTTATCATATAATTTTTTATTTTTTAATTACGAAGTTTTTCTTCAAAAAAAAAAACATATTGGTAAGTAAATTACATAATTTATTTGCTCATTTGCAAAAATTAATTGTTTTAGTCTCTTTTACTTTAAATGCAAACAAAGTTATAAAATTTTACTAAGTTGGCTTAATCCATAGTAATGGTGTTTTGCGAATGCAATTAATTAAGATAAAACTAATTAAAAATTGCAATTAGTTTTCACTAAGTGATTTAAATGGCTTATTTAACTTTAAAATTGATTTGTAATTTTCTTAAAACGCAATTTAATTAAAACTGAAAATAAAAGTTGCAATTTTATAAGTAAAATTAATTTTAAATAATTTTATATTTATATTTATTTATTTTATATTTATATTCTTGTTCTGGTAGCTTGGTGTACTTTAATGGTAATTACTATCTGATGTTCTGATCTCAAGTTGATTGTATACTAGTAACCCAATTTGTGGTTGAAACATGTTTTCTGTACTAATTGTTGAAACAAGATGGGGATGCGCTATACATAAATCATTTTTCGATCATCTGATCTTTCTGAACCAATTGCACAAGTCTTATGCTTTGTTTCGCAAGCACCCTTGCGTTATTACTTTTTAATTTAGTTTCTTAGTATGTTAATATGCCAAACTAAATTTAAATTCAAAAGATTGCTTGAAAATTTAAAATCAATTTTAAAAAGTAACGGTTCCATACATCACACACTCGCAAAGGGTTCTTTAGTCTTATCTATTTTCATTTTAAAGTGCTTTTAACGCTTTTTGTTCTACATTGCTATATTAATAATATAAATATTATTATAAAAAAATTAAATTGTGAATTTAGAAAAAAATTTAAATATTAAAGAAATAATTTAAGTAATATTTAACAAAAATAATAATAAAAATTAATTTTACATTTTATCAAAGTTTTCCTTTAAAGGAAATCTAATGTATTTAAAAAAATCTTTCGTAATCATTAAATAACTTTTTCTTCAGAATAATAATTTTTTATTTTTTTATTTTGCGTTTGTTTGTTGGCAAGAGAAAATGTCAGGTTTCCAAAGCCATACAAAGTGGTTGTATTTCATCATTCTTTGACCACATGTTAGTTTATAGCGCCGACGTGCTGCCTTCTTCATAGAAACATCAATTTTTATGATAGGATTAAAATCAATAAATTAAAGTAGTTGCAATTTGCGTAAAAACGACTTCACTAATAAAAAGGTTAGTGTTTACAAAT
This sequence comes from Geophilus carpophagus, assembly GCA_034687075.1. Classification (NCBI taxonomy): domain Eukaryota; kingdom Metazoa; phylum Arthropoda; class Chilopoda; order Geophilomorpha; family Geophilidae; genus Geophilus; species Geophilus carpophagus. The sequence continues at coordinate 1,055 of JAQFZN010002826.1, read as the reverse complement.
TTTATAACGTATCTTGTTTTATTGATTTGTTTTTATTTATTTTGGGTAAATACTTCAAATATTATTTTAGTTATTCAATGAAGAGACAAGTGTTGTTTTTATTTTCACTTTTATACTTTTCTGCAAACATTTTGAGTTTTAAACCACATCCGGAGGATTCAGACGAATGGCCTTACCGTTTAGTTGCCAATTATACCGGTGATGTCATTTTGGGAGCGCTCTTTCCTATACACGAGCAAAGTGCGAATTTTTCTGGATGTGGTCGAATGCAGGTAACTAATTACTAGATGTTGTTTTATCATGCATGACTAAATGTAAACACAAACATTACATTGATAGCGTCATGATGAGTTTAGACTTTTGAATAATTAAAGTTAATGTGAATGTATTTATAATCACAAATAAATATAACTTGGCTCTTGGCGTATACCACTCAAAAGAGAATTTATAGTTTTTAGTAAGCACAAGATCTACAGTATTTATTTTCATCGAACAAATGGGCTTTTTCGCTTGAGAAAAGTGACAGATAAGAGATTACGATAGAAATTATTAATTTAATTTAATTTAACTTTTAAATTTACATTTTTATGTGAAATTTGGTCCTGAAATGAAAATAAAGTTAATAAATTATTGAGGAAGTTTCTTAATGAAGAAATTAACTCAATTTGATGTTGTTGGCTGTAACTTTTAATGATATTTATTAATATGTCATTAATTTATTAAATAACATTATCGCTTAAAGAGGATATTTCTAATTGATTTATTGTAGAAAGAAGATGGCATTCAACCACTCGAAGCAATGTTGTATACCGTTCAGAAAATTAATGAAGACGGCCTTCTTCCTGGTTTCACATTAGGTGTCATCGCATTAGACAGTTGTGACAACGTTATTCATGCCCTCGAACAAAGTCTCGATTTTATTAAAGGTATGTTTATTGCCGTACTATTTACACTCTTTATAAATCGTTTTCTCATTAAAAATGATTCATTCTTTGTGGTTAGTACACATATCAGCTTGAAGTAGGCAGTTGCGTAACTAGAGTTGGTGGGCCCTG
>JAQFZN010002825.1:0-10395 GCA_034687075.1 Geophilus carpophagus | reverse complement strand
TAGATTATTTTGGATCACTTTTTGGTCACTTTTAGTCATTTTTAGTTATATTTGATTATTTTGGTTATTTTTATTTTTTTGGTCTTTTTGATTATTTTGGTCATTTTTGGTTATATTAGATTATTTTGGTTATTTTGATTATTTTGATTAATTTGGTGATTTTGGTGATTTTTGGTTATATTGGATTATTTTTATTATTTTGGTCATTTTGGTGATTTTTGGTTATATTGGATTATTTTGGTGATTTTTGGTTATATTGGATTATTTTGGTGATTTTGATTATTTTAATTATTTTGGTTATTTTGATTATTTTGATTATTTTGATTATTTTGATCATTTTTGGTTATATTTGATTATTTGGATTATTTTGGTTATATTTGATTATTTGGATTATTTGGATTATTTTGTTTATATTTGGTTATTTGGATTATTTTGGTTATTTGGATTATTTTGATTATTTTAATTATTTTGGACAAATTTGGTCCATTTTGGTCATTTTTGGTCTATTTTGATCATTTTGGTCCTTATGCTCATTTTTGATCTTCTGTTAGCACATCCATATCTAGTACTCCTGCTTCACCGAGCCCCTCTTAATCCCAGAGCCCTGTCAGCCGTGAATCAAAAAGAAACCCAAAACAAAATATCGCTTGTGCTATGCATGGATGTGATTGCGTGCAAAATCTTCACGTTTCTTGGGTCATGACATCATTTCACTTTAGAGCCATCCTGGCGCCTGCCTAACACACGCATCGGGAGGGGCAAACGTGTGCTGCTAATAGCGCAACTCAATGTGAGATGACGATGTAAACACAACCATATGCGTCGATCGATACAAGTCCAAGACAGTACACTCTGCTATGCAACCATCAATCTGTGGGCAAAAGAGCTCCTCGTTCCAAATGAATTGTGTGCACTAAGACAGTTGTAAAATAAAGTGAGTGACCGACGAATGATCAAGTGGCGCCAATCCTTTCTCAAACATCTTCCTTGGCCTCATCCAGAAACATCTCGGACGAAGAATGAGCCATTAGTGTCAACGCTCGCGCTGTTCATCAGCTGCCCACTTGATTCATTGCTCCAGTTTAAGTCGCAACTAAAATTCTTTTTAAAAACAACCCATAAAACTCTAATGCCAATCTTATCGCTTGAAACAATTCATTTTAATATGAAAATTTCCAAGAGAAAAAATATTGTTTCCACTCACAAAAACAATTTATTGCGTTTCTATTTACGTCATTGGCTTCTAATTCCATCAAAAAGCAACTCTAAGCTGGCCTTTTCCGGTTGGAATAAAAGCCAAAGGCCCTTAAGTGAAAACGAATTGGACAGAAACGGTAGTGTTAGGGAGACAAATGTGACTGGGGAAGTCATAAACATGACACCCATTACGAACGGTGGGTCCCGCATTTCCCCTGCGAGTGACGTCGAGCAAAACAAGTGCAGTGCAACAGTGCGTTTAATTTTGCGGACCCCCAAGAGTGGAGTGTCTTCAATTGAATGCAGATTGAAATCGGGCAGCGAGAAAAACCTCAAGCCCTAGTCCAACGATTAGTTTGTGTCAAGAGGACAACGAACGTTTTCTTACAACCCGTCTTTCAACCTTTCTCGAACCCCAGCACCGTTCCCTGGGCAATTCTGCTAAGATAAATGGGCAAATTGTTTTCTTTTTGCCTTTTCTTTCTGTTTCGTTCCGATTTTTTTTTTCGGTTTTGTTTTTTATTTTTAGTTTGGCTTCAATCCTCTTACCTCAATGTCAAACAACAATGACCATTGTAGTTTTTCATTCTTTCCGAATTGAATTTGAGACAGGTACACGATTTGCTGTAAAATGGGTGCTCTTGTGAGTGGAATTATTCAGAAATGTTTCAGTTGAACAGATTTGCATTCATCATTTTTAGGGGGAAACGTAAATACAAAGAGGAATTTTCGAACGGTTTATTTATTTTTGCTTTTCATTTTAGCTGAAAATAAATTTACAACTGTTTAACGAGATTCTGCATTTGATCGAATTTCGGGGGAAATGAAATGCCAAGTTATACTTTTCAATATTTAAACTGAAAAAAAAAAAATTAAAAAACAAAACCAATTTCTAAAGTGTTTGATAATATTAATTTACATTTTGTTAAGATTGAATTTTAATGCAATTAACTTCCCCCTTAAAACATTTCTCAACATCGCTTATGATTTCAAATTGATTAAAAATTAGCTAAAGTGAACATTTTCATTTACACCAATTACAAAACACCAGCAAAAACATTAAAAACCTCAAACCAAACTTAAAAAAAAAACCAATAACCAAACTTTTCGATCAAACCCAAACAAAAACAACAAACATTAGCCAGTTACTCAATCAGATATCGCTAATTCTCTTGCGGTTCTGGTGAACCTGAACAGTAAAAGGTAGCAGCAGAGCGCATCCAATCATTAAAACAGCGGAAAGCAAAATTTCCAGAGGATTGAGCTTCCCTGAATCCAAAATTGATGACCTGCGGTGCAGTCAGCATGGAGACGTACACTAATTCCGCACATCACACCTTCCCCACCGCTTTTTCCTCAACCCCATTTGTGCACTCAAATAAATTCCCCTCAAACAATAGCACAAGTTTTTTGTCTAATCCACAAAATATTCTTCTTGCATCATATTTATCACGCATAACAGGCACAAACAAAAGATACCTTCATTTTTTATTTTACTTTATCATTCTCTGGCTGTGAAGTGCACGTGATGTATGCGAGTAGAGCATCGATTTCTCCTTTCATGAATATAAAGCGAAAACGAAAAAAAAAAGACACAAGCAGAGAGAGAGAGAGAGAGAATGGATAAGTTTATCTTAATTAAATCAAAACACGAGATGGTCGCGTTAAGAGAATTATTAGCCGACTCGTTACGAATGGGTCACGTTTGCAGTTTATACCTCTTTATCCCCCCTCCACATTCCTCTTTTTCCCCGCCCCATAACCTCTCCTCTTCACCGGCATCGGCGGTATCAAAAATTCAGCGACTTACAAATTGAAACAGCACTTTTTCCTGCATGCAATGCAATTTCTTCACTTTGCTTCGAAGATTTCGCTTTTTTCTGCAACCATTTTCCCACATTAAAAACAGTTTAAGAAAAGGATGCGATGCAACGCACGTGTTATTTATGGACGAATAGAAAAGCAATTGCGAACCCGCGTTTGTTCTTCCCATTCATACCATTGCATCCATCGCCAAAGCACATGTTTGGCATTCTTGCATTTAAGAATTCGCGTCATTTTTCATGAGTCCTGCACCAGCAGCACCGTTCGGGCTGCGAGTATTAAAATTCCTCCCACATGGAACCGCAAACGCAGAATCGGTGCAAACTTCTGCTCGCATTTGCCGGAGATATCTGCACCCTTTAAGCCCATGCTCGGATAGCCATTTGATGGAGTTTTCTACAAGCTCCGTAGAGGATTAGACCGTATTTCACAACACGAGCTGGGGGTTGGCGAACAGGCGACGCGGCAACAAATTTGGCGGCACTGATATCGGTTCTGTGCACTCTATTACCGTGTACAGCGAAGATGCAGATTCGGGTGCCATTACGACCCTTTTGCCTGGCGATATTACTGGTTTAATACCAATGTGCAACCTCGCTTACACCATTTTTCCTCACCGACTCCACCTGAGCGAACGATGAGTAACGCACGACGCGAATACAAATAAACGCATCCGCGATGGACCGAGATGTTTGCGCTGACCTTCGCTCAGCCGAGCATCATGTTGTGCAAATAATTTGGCTAATTCACGTCGTGGTAACGAGGTCCATCAGCAGTAGGCGTTACCTGATTAAGTGAACGGATATTCTCATCTTTATAGCCACTCTCGGGCAGGTGTGAGAGGGACTGCGAGAAAATAGCGCGCGCTCGCTCTCACTCAACTGATGAAGTCAGTGGCATTACACCTCCTCGCTTTTTCCCCTTTTTTTTAATACTTAAAGCGTCTCTCGTATTTCATGACCGGCTGGAAAATCGATTAAGCTTATATCTTTTTGAGAAAAAAATGGCAGGGCTGGTTGGAAGCGCATCAGATATCTTTTTAATAAGACATGATTGCTGATACAACCTGATCTGCAGAGTGAAAACAAGTTGATGGATTTTCGTTTTTAATTAATCAGAATCATTAGCCGTGTTTAATGTGCAAAAGCAGGGACGCTTCTTCGCGTTTATCTCGAAAAAAATTGTTAAACTGAATAAAATAAATAAAATAAATAAATTAAAGCATTGGGTTTTAATTTTGGAGTCAATATGAGGTGGGAGAGAATGTCCTTGTATTAAATTGAACGAGGAAATAATGAGAAAGTGGTTGCAAAAATCGTGACTGGCAAATACCTACAGTTTTAATGGAAGGTTAAGAAGCTGTTATGGAGCCTATTATTCGCCCACACGTCACCCACCTGCGAGAGATTAATAAAGAAACGCGGACCACATGGGACCTGGTTCATTTCTCATGCAACAAATGCTAGTGACATGAAATGAAAATGACAAGAATTTGATAGAGAAGCCGCAAAGTTAAAAGTGCTAGATTATCATTTGATATTCTTACATTCAACTTAGTCTAATGCGTCTTGATTTATCGAGCTCAGGTAACTCGCGGCTCACGTTCTTTACAATTAGTCGAAAGAAGCGCTTCTTTTGGGGATTTTTTTTTTTTTTTCTTGTGACTTGGTTTCGCACTTTAAGGCAATGACTACAAAACCCCAAAGCCCAGGTTGTTTGCACGGAAATGACGTCATTACAAAGTGCGGACTGTGCAATTAATGTGCAGGTGCGTAAATCTGAACCCGGCAGTGGCATGCAGACATGTCGCTTGGGGAAGGCGCAGTCTTTGGCGGCAGCAGTAGTAAATCTGTTCCGTGTCCCAGGTCTTATTATCTTGAGACTGCAGAGTGTCGTTTTCTCATTAAGCTAACAAGTTCCGGGTGGGCGAGGAGACGAGTCGTTCTTTCTTCTTGATGCCCATCGGTACTAATTAGTCGAGTTTCCCCTGCCAGATGTGGAATATGATGTGCCGAATAAAAGGTAATAAGTGTTTGAGTGAGTTACATGGGGGGCTGACAGGGTTTTAGGCTGGAGGGCTGGGGTTAGAAGGGGCCCGGTGAAGCAATACTGGGATATGAACGTGTTAATAAAAAAATACAGAAATGATCAAAAGGGACCAAAAAAAAGACCAAAAAACGACCAAAAACGATAAAAAACGACCAAAAAAACGACCAAAAACAACAAAAATAACTCAAAACGATCAAGGTGATCAAGAAATGACCAGAAATGATTAAAATTAATCAAATTGACCAAAGATGATTAAAATTGATCAAATTGACCAGAGATGATTAAAATTGATCAAATTGACCAAAGATGATTAAAATTGATCAAATTGACCAAAGATGATTAAAATTGATCAAATTGACCAAAGATGATAAAAATTGATCAAATTGACCAAAGATGATTAAAATTGATCAAATTGACCAAAGATGATTAAAATTGATCAAATTGACCAAAGATGATTAAAATTGATAAAATTGACCAAAAATGATTAAAATGATCAAAAATGTTCAAAAGTGTTTAAAATGATCAAAAATGTTCATAATAACCAAAAATGTTCAAAATAATCAAAAACGTTCAAAATGATCAAAAATGTTCAAAATGATCAAAAATGTTCAAAATGATTAAAATGATCAAAAATGATCAAAAATGTTCAAAATGATCAAAAATGATCAAAAATAATCAAAAATGTTCATAATGATTAAAAATAACAAAAACGTTCAAAATGACCAAAATAATCAAAAATGAACCAAAAGTAATTATAAAATAAACACTGATCCCACCAGTGATCCCAGCCTGGAAACTCGCTCAGCATCTGAGGTCCATTCTAAGACATACCACTCATACAACAACAACAACAAAAAAACAGAAAATGAAAATAAAGATAAGATAAAAAAAAATAAAAAAACAGATATTGGTCTAGTTAGACAACAAAATCGAGTCCAGACAAGACCTGCAGTAAAAGAATGCTTTCGTGAAACTCTAATTGAGTGGGACACGATGGGAATCCCCGTCAACCGTTGAATTATTAACCAATTGGGGCAAACTCGCCAGCCGAGCGCGTGACAGCACAACGAACGCACCGCACCGTACGCGCATCTCCCATTGAAATGGTTAAAGTGCACTGCCTCGGGTTCTTAGGCAGAACAAAAATAAGTTTCAGCACAAGCGAGAGATAAAAAGAAACATGACACCAGCTCTCAACGCGTGCGAGTTTATCACCAACACGCGCATTTGATGCCAGTCGCTGCTTTGCTTATCGTGCTGAGACGCTGATTTGTACAAATGTAAACCCACATCGTCGTTCGTGCATCAGATTCGCTTGCATCGGCCTCACTCGCTTCCATTTACATTGATGTCTCGCCTGCAGTCCCGCAATGCGAAATAAAGCGGCGCATTTATGCCGGCCCCAAACGAGCGGGGAATGCAAACGTGGTGCCAGGAATGCCCGTGCCAACAAACTCCTTCGTCACTAAAAGAAAGTCAATCAACTCGGATATACCTGCGTTTGTGCAAGCGCTGTTCGAGCTGCATTTCTCCAAGCACTTAGCATGCATGCTTGTTGCTAAACACTGAAGTCAGGCCTCCAATTTAAACATAAAAAGATGTAGTCAACGATAAGAGGGCACACAACGAGCACTGGCCAAAACAGATGCAAATGCCACCTTTTCCACCTAATTACACTCTCATACGTTAACCTCAACAGAGCAAGCCACGGACCAAATGCAATTTCCTTTCAAGCTGCATGAGACAAAAAGAATAAAGCAAATAATAAAGAGGGGAAAAAAGAAACACAAAAGCACGATATAATGGGATCTCCAGGTAAGATAACAACTATAAAGACGTTGGATGTGTATCAACGAAACTCGGTTCTTTTTCGAATTAAATTGTGGCGAAAAGTTTCATTTTACCTTGAATATTTAAAAATTATTATATATATATATAATGTTGCTGAAAATATTTTTAAAGTTTTTCTCAATTCATTCTTCCATACGTGTAAATCTATAGCTTTACGATCAATTAATGTTAATAAGTTGCTAGGAAAATAATGAATAATTCAAACGATTTTTTTCTGCTTTGTTTGCTTAGTTCGTAGAAAAGACCTGTGATCGTAACTTAGGACGACGCAGCGACCTGTAGTTGGTGCGGTATAAAAGTGTCAGCTTCGCCGATCGATGTGCCCGACTAGCCGGGTGGTATATTATTCCGTCACCTGCCTCTACAGCAATCATCGCGTTGCGTCCAAATTCGCAGATTTGATTATGACAAAATATGAGTCAAGTGAAGGAAAGCAGCTTGAAGCCAAAACTCATTTCCCAAGATCAACGCCGATATGATCACCAAGAGGGGAGAAGAGTGAGGAGAAAAAGTTAAAAAGACTCCTCCACAAGTAGTAAAACATGCCAACGTTTCGATTTCCATCTCGTTTCTGCCCAAAAGCCCACAATTCGAGTAAAGTCAACAACAAGTTTTTCCCTAAGTTGGGAGAATGTAGAAAAGTGATTCAATTTCGAAAAATGGCATTTTCCACCCTTCGCTGTAAAAATGGTGAGTGCCTCGGTTTGAAGAGTCGTGGAAAACAAGTAAGGAAAGGTGGGGAAAAAATGCTGTTCGCAATTGGATCCAATCGCAACGAATGAACTGAAGACGTATACAATCGATGTTGCGAAAGAGAAATAAAAAGAGTATTTACTGGCCATCCTAGCAGATCCAATTCGCTCGACGGATGCTGCAGGGAAGAGACGTGAGTAAACCGGGGGGAAGAAGAGGAAGCAGCATCGACGAAGGTTCAATAATCTCAGTTTGAAAAATTGATTAAATAAATGATCTCGTGGAAAAACAAATTTCAATTAACCTCGCCGTAAAAAGTATTTACGTTACGCGACTTTTCATAAATCAAACCGTAAAGAGATTTGAAAAAACGCTATTTTCTCAATCATCGACACGAAATTGGGGAAATTAATGACAGGGAGAAGATGACACGAAACGGGAACAACATTAAAGCAATTAAGCATTTCAAAATGTTGACATTCAAAATGGCCACAAGCCACAACAACTGGCCAACTGCAAATTGACCAGCCCGCCCACGTCGGGCCGAAAGCGAACACGCGATCAATTGCTTACCTAACATATACGCAACGGTGAAAAAAGGCAGTGTGAATGTATTGTGCAAGTCGAGAGTCCATTCAGCAGGTGGCCGTTTATCCAACTTCAGCCGGGAGCCGCGCGCACGCGTACTTAACGTCAGTGACCGTTGTGCGGCTCGTGACTCCGTTCGTGTGCCTCGCGCGCTGACTGACGGTAGCTGCTCCAACTTGTGCCGGAAAAATAAATGGTGGAAAGTCGATTGCAGACAGCAGGGAAGGAAGCACGAATCGCATGAGGAGGAGGAGGAGGAGGAGATGGAAGGTGAAGCCACGCAACGGCGCGGATCAAGCGAATCGCAACCCAAATAGCTAGCAGCATATTATCGTAATTTGTATCATTTTTTTTATATTTTTTACCCCGGAAGAGGGCAAAAAATGACTAATTACATACTAGTTTAGCGAAATTAATTGCAGGAACACAAAGTAGGGCAAAAAAAGGTGTACAAGTTGCCATCGCAAACGCTTTGCTCATCACTCATCCGACGCATCGTCCAAACAATCCATCATGCGTTACAATTCCCTCTGGTCACACAGAAGAAATCTCAAGGTGACAAACTGGCGCCATCTAAAGCTGCACTTAAGCCATGTTCAGGACACGATATTCATCCTTTCATTTTTCCTTCATGCGTCGGCTAATTTGACTTCTCTCGTATAACGTGTCACTCAAACCTCTCCAATTGAGGAAGCCAGAGCGTAAAAGGAAGTAATTACATAGCACATCCGCCATTTTTTTCTCCAGTTGTTTTTTTTTGGAGGGGAAAAGGAATGTGAAATACATTGGCATCGTGTGTCCATATATCTCCCGAAAGGAGGAGTCTCAAGACATGGAGGCAAAGTTGACGACACAACCTGCCCTTTAATTACCCCATCAAAAATTTTGTTTAACTTCCTTTTTCAGTCGCTAATTGCGTACTCGTCACACGAAGAGAGAGAGGAACATAAATGCACTTCGAAGTCCAGCAGTCCATAAAGGGAAGGAAACCACTTTGCCAAGAAAAAGGAGCTCAAATGGGGCCAAGACCCTACACTCGGTTCCCGGCGCCACCCGCGCATCATTTCCATCGGTAATGGCGGCAATCAAACGTAAACCAAAAGCCATCTATTTGGCGACCCCACGCGCGCAAAACAATTGAACGAACGCCCTCGTGAACGCACGTGTGTGAGCCAGGGGATAATCAGAGAAGGCGAAGAGGCCAAGGAGACGCCAACAACCTACTTCGATCGAAATAAAGAAAGTGTAGAGAAAAAGGAAAAAAAAGAGATACTAAGCCAAGAATTGTACCTCCAGTGGAGGAAACACAACCTTTAGATGACCTTTTTTAGAGAAGAGGAAAAGGGTCTTTTTAGTTACATGGTCCAAAGATTAAGTTTGAAAATCGATACAAGTTTTGCAACATTTAAAAATCGTTGCAAACCGAATTAAGTGCGAGTGAAGAGATTCAAAAGCGGATTACAAATGGATATTTCTTCGAGCGGTATGTTAAATCAATATATTCGAAGGTTGATAGAGACGAGAGTAAATAATTCACTGCTACAATGGATTTTCAATGCAGAGACTGGTATAAAAGATCTAAATGGCTTTGGAAATGGCAAGTCAATGTTTTCCTAGACAAAGAATGCGTAATGTTTAGTTGGAACAATATTTTGTCGGTGAATGGGGGAACTAATTCAGTTGGAATGTTTAAAGAAGAGGAAGACTTTATTTCACTTTGGATTGTAAATTGAATTAATTTTTCATGTTCATTTAAACATTAACAGTGTTTCAAAGTTTTAAATGTCAAATATTGAATGAGTACTATGTTAGCAAATTTCAGCTTTAAAGCTAACTTCATACACACGAGATTCTAATTAATTGGAAATTAATTATTGATCTTTATTTCTGATGAGCAATAAATGCAAACAATAGAATAATGTTTCAAGTAGGTGTCAGATAACGAAATCTAATTCAAAGGTTGGCACCTAGTGTGAAGATAAGTGGTATAACTACTCATAAGCTAGATGGCACATGGGCCCACTAGCCAGGGGACTCCTGCAGCAAAAAGGGCCCTGACTATGGCCTCCAGGCTAAAATCACTGTTGGGCCTAGTTAGTTTTTAATAGTGTTATTTTTGATTTATTATTGGTCATATAGGTCAATTTTGGTCAATTTTTAATCAATTTTGGTTAATTTTTAATCAATTTTGGT
>JAQFZN010002824.1:0-10398 GCA_034687075.1 Geophilus carpophagus | reverse complement strand
AAATTATTTTCTACAGTAAATTTAAGTCTTACTTCAAACTCGTTGAACCACTGGATTAACTTTTGTTGACAGATTGTGAATAAATTTAAATAATTTATCTGTTTTATTCCCTTAATATTTTTTTCTTTAAATTTCTTTACATATATCCAGGTGTAAATACTTAGCTACTGTTTGCTCAATCTCGTCGCAAAACTATGTAGAATTTTATTAATCAATTCAAAACAAAAATAATCCTGACCTATAGTTTAATTAAATATTTAAAATTATTCCACAAGTATTTATGTCCGGTTTATTCAGGCCGGGGTCTTTATAGCTCATCTTTTCATAGTTTATGGAAGGACTTTTAACTGTTGTAAGGTTAATTGTCACATGAATTCACCTGGGGGTCGTCTAAACATGTGTCTGGTTTTTAACTTTTTCTTAATTAATTCTGTTATATGCAAATTAATTGGCTTTTTGCTTTGGAATGATCCCGTCACGCAAATTCTAGAACTTTTTTCTTTATTTGATCTAATTCTTGCAATGTTTTAGAAATGAACAGTCGACCCACTGACACATTTGAAAAAATCTTCCAAATTTCACACTTACTTGAATGTCATTTATAATTTATTATTGATTTTTTTTTTCAAATTTCAACGTAATTTTTATGATAAATCGTTTTGGAAAGTTAAAAAAATATACTTTCTATTTATTTTTGCATAACTCTTTAAAAATGAGATTAATGACGCTCTCAAGGGAAAAATATCGTGTAAAAATAGCATTTGAGAAGAAAAATTAATGATGCCGTGAGTGAAAAAAGTGAAATAAATGTTTACTGAGAAAGAAAAAGAAATGTTTACAATTTGAAATTAATTTTGAGGCTATAAATAGGACTATGACATTGCAGTAATGTGTCGAGAGATGAATAGAAATGAGTTTAATTATCATCTTCTTTAATTCAAACTTTAAAGCTGACTGTTTAGTTAATTCTTATCATTAAATTAAATCATGAAAATTGTATAAACAACACTTTGTGTGTTTAAATAATTTATTTTCATTACTTTTAAAGAATTATCATAGTAGAGAATTTAAAATGCGTATTTTCTACGGTGTTGCTACTGGTTAAATCTGCATAAAATGTGAATTTTATTATTCATTAAAGGCATAAATGGTATGAGTTTCATTCATAATAAGTTTGTGTGCTAATAAAATGTGATTTTAATCAGGAAAGTGAAATTTAAAATGACGTTTTCATAACATTTTCAGAAAAACATGTGAAATTCTATTTTTATATTTATAATTTATAAAATAATTTATAAAAACAAACATTTTTTTTTTAAACTTTCATTAGTTTCAAGGTTGATTGGCTGTAAATAAGTTGGAGAAAAAAGTTGAATTATACTGGTATTCATTTAAGAGATGAACATGACCAATTTGAAATATGGAACAAGCCACTTATCAAAAAATGCAAGCTTGGAAAAAAAATGGAAAAATTAGTGAAACAAGTTGCATCTTACCTGCCCCTAATATTGGAACTTCATAATACAACAAATAATTAAACATCAGTATGCATAATGTATATAACTATAAATAAACAACTCGCACTTTGCTTGTTACATGCAATAAATTGAATTTTCTATTCATTGAAAAATCTCGAATTTCAAAACCCCTGCTGATTTTACCTAATAAATATATCAAAAATACCAAATTGAAAACTACTACAGGTCGAACCTCGTTAATATGAACTCGCTTAATACGAATTTCTCAGTAGTACGAATTTATTTAAAAATTTGATTGGTTCCCCACAGAATCAATGTTAAAAATCTCTCAATATAGCGAATTTCGTGAATCCGAATTATTCACTTGTAAGATTAGTTTATTGCAAACTGAAGTGATTCAACTCTCGATACTAGACTAATTTTTGTAAAAAGATGGACACTCTACAACCAAGTTAGTATATTTAAACATTTTATTTGAATTTTTTTCACTCATCTATTTTGAATTCTCTGTTACAGTATCTCTTAAATTACATCCACTGTCTTTAAATTAGAAAAATGGATTCAGGAGTGCAAAAATCAATTGTAGCAAAAACATACAAAATTCCGAGAAATTTGTTATCGACAATTTTATAGCAACAGGAAATTTTTAAAAAATATTAAACTGTTTCTAGTGTGATTGGTCACGTTTTTTTGCATAAGGAATTTTTTTGCCATATCTGATATTAGGAACTCTCGTTATAAGGAACTAAATCTATGGGTCTCTTTGAGTTCGTACTAACAAGGTTCGATCCTTACTTTAATTTCACAATTACAATTACATATTCATCACATTTCACTGAAATAATGTATTCATTATTTCTCAAAATAGAAATAAGCTTAACAATTCGCATCATTGGCAGAAAAAAAAATTTAATTACATAATTACATAGTTTTGACGTTTTTATCTATTTTTATTTTTTTGATTTTGTTAGTCATTTATGCTTAAACCGTGTATGTAATTTGCGGTTGTTAGTTTGGGTGAAAATTGAAGAGGAGGAGTTAAATATAAGATGAAGTGATAAAGAGAATTTCTCTTTGTTGAGGGTCAGTGCGATGCATGCCGACATCAAAACGCTTATCACTGCCCTTGTGGCCTTTGACTATACAAAAGGGGTTGGATTGTAGCATATAAATTAGTTAAGACCTGAATATATTGAAGACCTTGATGTTTTTGTTTGTGTTTTCAAATCCGTGTGACTGAACAGTAAGTTGTTTGTATTATTGTTGTTTCTAATATGGAATTAAATATGAAAATTGAGTTATTTCTAGTCGGGTTCAAAGGTCAAAGTTATGCATGCAGGGAAATGATATGTGGTATGTAACTTTCATTTTAGCTGTGGATTTGAACTTTAACCCTTTTTTCAGTTGGAATTAAGGTGATATGCGGTGAAGAATAAAATTGAGTTAGGTAAGGAATTTTTAATTTAATTTTATGTTTTTGTTTGTATTTGTTGGTTGTCTAGACATTGTGTGTAATATTTTTTTTTAATTACACGTTCTACTTGTTTATTATGGTAAAGATAGGTAAAATGTGGTCTTAATCCGAACTTATAATCAAAATTTATAATTATGTTCATGAATGATATGTAAAATAATGGAATTACAGGTTATTTTCAATTTAAATTATATATTTTTTTTTTTTTTTAGAATTAAATATTTTTCCAAATTTAAAATTCCATTTTTACACAAAAACAATAATGAATTATGCAAATTACTGGCTGTGATGATTGATTTTTATGGAAATTCAAAAACTGGCAATTTGTTAGCCAAGAGCATGTTGAAAGTTTATTTACGATTTCTTCAGGGTTTATAAAGTGCTTAAACTAAGTAATTTATGTCTTTGCATATCAATGGTAGTAATCAATGTCAGTAATTATTTTCTACCACTCTTCAACATGTAACCTTTAACTTTACAGTAGTTACAAAGCATATTTACATAAAACACAAAGAAAAGCTGAAATATTTTTTTTAATGAAATTTTATTTTACAATTTGTGACATTTAACAATTTAATCCAATTGGACATTAATATGAATCTCCTAATCTAAATGTGCATAAATTCACTTAAATAAATTCTATTTTAAATATCATTTGTCGACACGACCTTTGGTCTCCAAGTTTATTTTGTACAGCAAAGTTGTTGAAACATTTAGCTCTTTAAACTCTGTGCAAATGAAGAATAAGGAACCTTATGAGGGCAAAAGTAAGCCATCAATCAGGTATTTTTTTCTTTAATGTCGTGACCCATTTTAGAGTAAAAACAATTGTAACTTGGCGACCAACTAAGATAATAATTACTGTAATCGCAATTGCAAGTATTTTTGTAGAAAAACGTTTAATTCCGCCTCTATAGGTGGTCTTAACACAGTTTATCAATGCCAAAGAATACGAGAAAAAAATTGAAGAATCTTGTTCGAATAAACCTGTTTATCCCTTGTTTTCATTTCACATATGGATTTGAATGAAATGAATTAAAAATTAATAAATAATGGAATCATTCTTATGTCAAATTTTTCATCATTTATATCTTTTTAAGGTCATTTTCATATTTTCATTTTTCCTTATTTCCTTGAAAAAATTCTTAAAGAATTAAAAAATTAAAATTTAATAAATATTAAAAAATAAAATAAAATAAAATATATTTTTTTTAAAAAAAATTAAAATATTTAAAAAATGATACAATTTCTACCCCCTATTGCGTGAAGAGTTGGCTTTACTGTGTGGTATGCATGCTAAGCAGTGAAATATTCTTTATAAACTCTGATCAGGCAGAGAATGAAGTGTCTTTGTGCATATTAACCATGAGGTTAACCACTTAGTATTTTGGATGATAAAAGGGTTTGGACATTTGATTAATTTGGTAAAGATCCTTGTTGATAAATGGACAACTTTATTTCTGGACTGCGGCCATAAGTTGATGTGTTGAAGTTGATGATATTAATGATAATGGAAAGGAAAAAGAAAAAAATATTTAAAAGGTATGATGATCTAATTTTTAAGTGTTATCTTAAATTTATGTGTGATGGAGATTTAGGAGTTTGTTTACTCAGATGGCAAAGGTTGTGTACATACTTGAGGTATGAATTTGTATTTAATTTTTAAAAGTTTATTACCCTTTTGTGAGTTTTCTGAACTAAGATATTAAGATAGATTTATTTAAGTATTATTATTATTATTTTCTGATAAAAGAGATTTGTAGTTTGCTTGTGTATTGTATAAAGAGTTTAAGTTGGATAGATAACATCTTGATCTGAATTTAGTGTTGAGTTTGCATGGTTAAAAAGTTCACAAAGGTTGTGTGAAGTTTAAGTAGATCATGTTTTGGATTTCAACAAGTTAAGTTCAAATTTGGTTTCAACTGAAAGTTAATTTGAATTTTTCTGTGTTTATTCACTTAAGATGGTACTGCCATCTCTTGGAGAAAAGATTTAATAATGAATAGATTGCTTTAATTTATATTTATTGATATATTCCAGATTAATTTATTCTCTGATTTATATTTTACTATTTTTTAATAGTTATTATTTTTAAAAGTTATTAGCAAACATTTATTTTACAAACATAAGTCACTACTTAATTTTCATTTCTTTTTCATATTTAAATGTTCCTGGCAGTGTTTTTGAAACCAGTCTTCAACTGTAAAAAATAATATTAAAATAAAAATTATTTATAATAATAAATTTAAAAATTGGTGAAAAGACATTAAAAAATATTTCATGACATCGAATCTATTGGGAGTCATATTAGGTTATATACAATGCCTTTTTGTAGTGGTATGCACTAGTATGGCATACCAGAACCTTTTTTCAAGTTATGAAAAATAAAAATTATTACTTTTTAGTGTTTTAATGTATATTATTATATTATTAATAATATAATTCTATTATCAATAAATTAATCAATGCTTTATGTATCATAGAATGCACCTGAATGGTTTTCTGTCACCTTTATTTGGAGGGATAAATTTAATTTATGTAAAAGAACTGAATATTTAATTTTTTTAGGGTTAACAAAATGCTAGTTCTGGAACCTATTTTCTTCTTTAAAAAAAACTAATTCAATATTTCTTCTTTGAGAAATACAATTTATAAGCACAAATAACATTCTATTACTTAAATGATTCAAGAAATGAATACAGATTTAAGTTAAATCTGTATTCATTTCTTTAAGTTTTTTTTTCAGTTTTGAGGCTCTTAAAATTCTGAATTTAGATTTTTAGCTTTTGTCAGAATAAAGTCTGGGCATCCCTGTTACATAATGTGGATGTTGGTAACTCAGGGACTTACCTAAGCACGCATCACTGCAGTAATAAAATGGTTTAGGACATTCATGTAAAATGCATCTAGGAAAATAAACAAATGTAAAGATGTAAGTTATCATTGACAACAGTTAAATTTTTATTGTACAGTTAAAACGTACTGTGGACACATTATAAAATTTATCTGAATGAATTCAACACCTCGGCAATGAGCACAAACTTTTCTCACAGGCGACATTTCTTTGTTCTCCGGTTTCTTTCTCTGTAATTCATTGGCTTGACCTTTTATTAAACCAGGCTAAAATTCGATAAATTGAAATGAAAAGTTAAGTTATCTTAAATTTATTCGATTTAAATTGAACCATACATCACGATATATGTTTCTAAACTTGATGTATAAAGGCATTTCATCATATTGAGATACCTGAATTCTTATCTGATTTCTTTTGGTTCGCATTAATTTACTCAGTTTTTCGATGTAGAGAAAGAAAGCACGTCCAGTGACATTTTCTTTTAAGTTCATTGGACCTTTGTTCCAAAATCGGATCATCCAGCGAGGAATTTTTTGCTTTTCAATACCAAGCAATGCCACCACTCTTTTTTTCCATTCTTTTACAAGAAACTCTTCTAAAACTCCTGGTGTGAAGTTAGGATTTAGGTATTCAGCAGGAAGGGCCCAATACGTTTGAGTTAATGGGTCAAATTCAGTAGCAAATAGCCATTTGTAAAATATGGAGCAAAGGAAAATTCCAAAAGCCATTTCAGTACATTCTTGCAACTGAAATTTTTTGTCGTAATCAAATTTGCAGAAGCAAGTTTATAGAATGACATTTAAATCAGATTTCTTGGATTCATTTCAATTGATAAAATAAACTCAAATTTCTTTTTCCACATTAATTAATTGTGTTATAAGTCAATTGAAATGAAACCAACAACAAAATGAAATGGAATTGGTTTATCCAGTTTTGAATTTACCAAACATTTGAAAGCTTCTTTTGGATTACACTTCTTAGTTTTTTCTGTTGGAAATTCATCAGCCGCTAAATTCGATAATTCAAAAAATATCAAATTTAATTAATATTCAATTAAAAAGTAAAAAATACCAGTAATTTGCAAACTAGAAATTGCACTCATTGCGTAATTTACTGCATCTTCAACAGAGCCTAAAATATATTTGCAACTTAATTATTTAATTAATTTAATTGAAGAAATAGCACCTTTTAGAAAATTATTGTGTATTACAACACTTCCCCAACAACTTGTTACCGGCCATTGTTCTTCAAGCTACTGAAATAAAACTTATGAATTAAATTAATTTAAAATAAATTAAATTGATATAATTGCTGTATGGGATGAGATGTAAGGGTTACTTCTTTCAGCAAACTACTGCAGGGTTTTTTACAAATAGTCAACCATAAACGAAACCAAAACATTAATCCCTGTAATAAAATTACAAACTAAATTTTTATTACATACTTTTTGTATAAATTCAATTATACTTATTACCTGCTCTTTGACCATATCTTTAAATTCATCTTGCCTGTTGAGAACAAAATTAGGCCCACAAGAATGCATTATAATATATTCGTAAGGATTAACTTCTTCCTTTAAGTTTATGTACTTCATCTTGGTTTTCAGTGTTGCTGAATTGATTCTAACTTTGATACACTTTAATTTACTTATCTGTAAATGAAATTTTATTTTTATCGTTTACTTAATAGATGGATAGATAGTTGTTCATTTTGAATTTAAGTGAAACCTGGTGGTAAAGTATACAAACAAAAATAAATTTAAATTATAAATACTGCTATGTATGCTATGTTTACTTTTATTTCAAACTATTTTTTCTACTTGCAAAATAAAATATAGAAGCTAAATCAAACGCTCTGAATTTTGTATTTATCAATTCGTGGACAAAATGGAGCAAAAACCAATGTTCTAAAAAAATCAATTTGATGTTACATAAAGAATAAAGAATATAATGATATAATAGTTTTTACCTTAATATTTTCTTCTTTAAGGAAAAATATAAATTATTATTTCAGGCAACATTAAATGAATATAGTATGAAATCTTTTTTGTTTTGTCTTAGGTGAAATTTGAAAATATCTTTGTATATTTTTATTTCATATGTAAATGAAAAGAAGCATCTTGTAATTGACTACTTTTACTATTTTTATTTATATTAACATGAAATATTTTTATACTACAGTACAGTTATTTAATTTTGTTGATTTTTTGGTAATAAAAATTATGAATTCTTAGTAGAAGTTTTATGAATAACTACTGGGATGCTAAGACCAAAATGTTCCCTGCTATGTTCCAGAAACAAGTGCTCCACTAAACATTCAAAAAATTAATATCAATATTAAAATTAAAATTAAATCAAGGCTGTTTAAAAACTTTCTTTTTGGTTTTGCTACTTTTTATCTAAAGCAAAAATATCATTTTTGAAAACGTAGCTTCAAATCATTCAAAAATGGCAAATAAAAACTCAAACAGGATTTCACACCACAGTGCTCCTACAATGCATTTAAAATGCCATGCTCTCTATTGGAACTTATCAGAAAAAAATCAGAGGCTTGGGACAACTGATATATTCAAGGCTTTTCAACAAGTTTAAAAAAGAGTCATCCTGGTCCAGGGGAGTTATCTCTCTGAAAGAGACTGCTATGTAATATTATCTGCCTTTGTACATATCAATTAGCAAAAGGAGCTTAGGATCTTTGCAACTTTCTGCAGTACAAGCTATAAGAACAATTCACAAGAATAAATTAACAGTGGGAAATCCTATTACTATTCCACTTAGTCTTGAAGATATCAATGAGTGAATCTTGCTCTTGTACAGCCATACCTTGCTTTACAGCTTAGATATGTTTCAAAAAAGTTGGCCATAAAGCAAAAAGCTGTATAACAAATCATTGTGCATACAGCATTTATTTTTGGCCGTATTATGAAAATTGTGGACCGTAAATTAAAAAAATGCCATATTTAAAGAAGGCTGTTATAGCAAAGTGCTGTATAAAGAGCAGTCGTATAGCGAGGTATAAGTGTATTTGTTTCAGTTGCTAATGTAATTATAGAGTTTGATTAACTGTGTGGTATTAATGCAGATACCTAGTCCAGGATCCAGGGCTCAGATTGTACCAGAGCAAACTGGAATGGTGTTCTGGTTTGTGAAGTTTTGAAAAAAAATTGTTCTGGTTTGTGAAATTATTAGAAAAAATGTTCCAGTTCATGAAAATGTTTTTGGCAACAATTTTTTTGTTTTATAATTATATTTTGCACTTGTTTATTCAAGATGTCTATTTATTGTTTTGTCAAATTGGTTTTTTGTTTTAGTTTATAATCATTTCTAATTGGCATTCTAGTTTATGAAATTTCCCATTCTGAGCACTGGTGGGGCTCATTACTATATTTTACAAGTCAATTTTTGTCTTCTGTTTATATATTCAGTTTTTCTAGTTCTGCCCATGCACTAGGCCATCCTCTAATCATGCTGGAATGGCAGGTTATGTATATAAAATAGAATACTTGCAAGGTTTAGCTCAAAATAACATTTTGATAAATAAAATAAAATAATAGATAGCATGATATTTTAAATGCATTACAGTGACACATTGGCAGCGGGAAATGTAGCAAGATAGGGAAAAATAGACCTAATACAAAAACAAACTTACATTTGCACATGTCTGAACAGTAAAATCTTACATCATACCATTCAGCTTTAAGACAACTACAAATTAAAAAACAAATTAGATATTCCATTATAAAAAAGAGATAACAAATCAACTTACAGTTCACAAGGATTGGGATTATCATTAAGGTGTACTTTTTTACAGAATGAACATTTATGTGGGGAATGTTCATTGGCAGTCAAACTATCCATTGACAATGTGTACTTTGAAATATTACTTGCACTGTAAGTTCCGGTATAAGAAGTAATGATTCCAGTCGCTTTGAGTTGTTCATCATTAAAATCAATTTTTTGTCTCCAGAAATTTCTGCGATGTGTCAGAGTTTTCACCATTTTCTTTATAAATTTCAAGGAAATATTTTTTAACCACTCATTGTAGTTCAAGTTATCATCAGAGACATTATTTTTAGCATACAATAACCAATCAGGAATATGACTGAGACTGGTGCCAATTAATACTACTAAGTATTTGCCCCAGGTTTTTGTTAAAAAATTCTCTATCACTCCAGGTTTGAATTTTTTTTCCATATATTGAGCAGGAATTGTCCAGTATTCCTGACTGTCTTGATCAACTGTCTTTGCATGCAACCATTTGTAAAATACTTCACACAGAGCAGCACCAAATGCCATATCTGAACATTCTTCAACCTTAAATCACAAATTTTTAATTAAAATTTCCAAATAAAACAATTGCAAGTTGATATATAAATACAAGGTGATGAAATTCTTGTTTTACAGTAGCTACATTATATACTTTCTCTTCTTGTGCTATTGATGCTACAAGAAATAAAAAGAAATACTTCTAATTTCACCTATAAATTAATAGATTTGCTAATTTCTTCTATTTTTTCTTACTTGCAGAGGATACCAAATGCAGCACTGCTTTGTATAAACAATAATGAATTGCTTCTTCAATTGATCCTAATA
>JAQFZN010002823.1:0-10400 GCA_034687075.1 Geophilus carpophagus | reverse complement strand
AGTTGAATTTTATTTCCGATTTAACATAGGATAAGAGAGAACGACGATTCTCCCTCATTTCTACTAAACTCGTTCCTTCCAAATGATTTGATTGGATGGTTCAAGTTATTGTATCATCGTAAACGTCGCGTAATTTTTGGGCTTGAACTCATATCAGAGAAAAGGGTCCGCGAGCGAGGATCCGTGAAGAAAGCGAGTGATCTTGCTGGCGTGGTGATTAAAGTGAAATTAATAAATTTTTCCCGTCTACTCCGTTTGTCAAGTTCATGCGAGCGTTTCGTAAAATCCACTCTGCCATCTTACACCGCCGTGTCCAAAATTACTCTAGGATGACGGACCGGACTTGACTTGCCATAAATTTGTTTCCCATTCTTATACGACAATAAATGGAAGTAGACTAAAGGATAATTCATCGCCTACTAAAACATTATAAAGAATGTGCAAGAAGTGAATTGTAATACCGCTTCATTTTACGACCTTTTACGAGAACCAATTTTGCAAATGATTTCAACCGAAATTTCATCATCTACAATTGTGATTTGAGCCCAACTTAGCATTGTTATTATTTTCTTTTTAATTTGAATCAATTCATCCCGAGCCCCCTAGTGACAAGTTTGGCTCGCTGCCCGTGCGTTTCCAGTCGGTCGCCCTCCGAGCTTAGCGACTCATTTGCATTTTACCGAGAAAATTCCACTTGGTCTTCGTTTCTCCCTCAATTCGGTTACGATAGCCCCGGGGCAATTAGGAGACAAATGTCGTCGTAATCCGTTTTGACGGCGCTCCTCTCCCCACCTCATCCTTCCAACCTTCTCGTAATTGCTTGCATACCGCGATGCTTGAGAGAAAGACACACTCTTGTGCATTATCTCAGTGACGTCTGGTTGCCCCTAGCAACCAGTGACATCTCATCTTTGATACCGAGCTAATGAAGCACAAAACAAAGCAATCCCGTAGGGAAATGTTGTGATAGTCAAGGAAAAAAATGTTAATTTTTATTTTTTTTCATTTTTCTTTGCTTTTTTAGATTTTTATTCAGTTTTATAATTGGAAAAACAAGTGATCATAAGTATAATTAGGGTCTAACTATTGTTGATAAGGAGCTGCTTTAAGGTGACGACATTTTGCCCTGCGTTTTAATTACTCGCATTAATTGGGACGAAAAAGAGTAGGTGGATTTCACCATCCGTGACAACTTTTGATCTTTGACTGAAAATTATTCTCAACTGCTTCACAAATATCGTTCGTGGTTGCAATTAGCACACACACACCTGGCCAACCTGACATAAATTAGCATTTCCTCCCCCTCTACTAATTTCTTTCTTTTTCTTTTTTTAAATGAACACACACCGCGACAAGAACTAATTAGTGAGTCTTCCTTCCTTGGCTGGTTAGCAATTAAATGAAGACGCACGTTTTCTCTCTCTTAATGTATTCGTGCAGCTAAACGTCATGTGTGTTTTTCTCCCCTTTTTGCTCGTCACAGATGATGTCACGGTGCAATGAACGCAAAACAACTAATGAGCAGCTTCTTCACGCCATGCGAGAAGGCAAAGAAACGTCTTGAAAATGTTATTTATAAGATGCGACATCTTTAAAAGTCAATGCCAGACCCATCTGGTTGGTTGCTAAGTGAGCCTGACCGACTTCTGAGGGCAGAGCTGGAGTAAAAAATCAAAGTGCCAGCTTGGTGAAATATTGTTGCAACAAAATATTACTCTGGGTATATTTTAACATGCACTGAATATTCAGGAATATTCTTGATTCAGGAAAAATTCCTTGAAACAGGGAATGTTTTAATCTGCGCATGTGCGTTGATATTGCTTTTCCGTTTTATTTTGTTTTTGAAATGGCGGCTTATCGAAGTTAGAGTGATTTTAATGTTCTAATCATGTTAAATAATGCTTGATTTTTACTTTAAAAGCTTACAAGTCTGTAAGCATTTACAATGAAGACTAGCTGCATTCAGAAAGGATTTTAGGAGTGTTTGTGTTTTAATTTTATGTTTTATTTATAAGTGATTTACCCCTTAGTTTTGGAGTGTCGGTGTTTTGTTTGTGTTTAATGGGTGTTTTATGTGATCATGTGATGGGAAATTTATATTCCTAAATTAATTTTTCACTTGTAAGCATGCGCATTAGGTTTTACTACTTAAAATTATTTATTTTCTGATTAAATTTAGTTTAATTATGCGTGTATATTAAATGATGTTAATGTTATTCCTAAAAATTTCAAGACACAAATAATTAATTAGTTATTTATTGAAAAATGCGAGATTGATTTTCAAGTGATAACAAGATGGCTGGTCTGAAATGCAGTCTAAAACACAAAACACTTCCGGTTGTGTTAGTAAACTCCAGTTCACAGTTTTTGATCACATGTTTTATGGCGGAAGTGACTGACAAGTAAGTTTCAGGATAAAGCATGCATGAAAACATGCAGAAAAAACCGGGATATTTTCATGGATTATTTTCATAGAATTTTGTTAAAAAAATATTCTATGCATGTGCAAAATTATTTGTCATAGTTTATTACCGAAAGCGAAATTATAAATTGAAAAAACATATCTACAATACAAAGAAAGTAAAAAAAAGATAAAAAGCGAAAAAGAATTGTTGCATCGTTAGCAAAATAGCATCACATTCTTCTCGCAACTGATTGCAGCAAAATTGTCGCGATGGCCTCAACTGATAGTGACAAAAAGCGCTCATTTGTGACAAATAGCCTGGGTTGCCTTGACAACGAGATGCTTCGCTCTCAACCCCATCACTACAACGTGTCTCTTACTCACAAATCATACCCGCTGCGTGGTGGAAATACACGAAGGGGGGTCACCTGTTTCTCACCATGTAACCTATAAAAGTAATCGTGAAAACGGAAACATTTGGCATTAAGTCAGCGTTTTCTTCCTCTTTTAACTCCACCGGGAAACAGACGGGATGGCAGATGATAGATGGCGCCACGCTCGACCAACAAACTCCCACTCTGTCAGTATAAATTAAGCACGCAATTTCTATACCGTATTAGTCCAATGATGCATAACAACCCACACTCGCCATTCACTCTCACCAAACCACAAAAAATATAAAACTCCAACTTTTCTTTTACTCAAAAAATATATATTTCAAAATAAAAAAATAAAAAAAAAATTAAATTACGAGAAAATTTGAGAATTATCGGAAGCGTTGCTTAATTTTTATCAGTTACGGAAGTCGTAGATCGGTGTGATTGTTGCATTATGCACACCCAAGCGCTTTAGCTCGGGTGCATGCATCTCGGGTCATTGCTGACACCACAGAGCAAAGGAGTTTGGCTGCTTGGCAACCCCGCTCCAACACCCCTCGTTAATTACGATCATTAGTGACGTCAGAACGGCAGAGAAGCGCATTAATTCCAAGAAACGTTAATGCTGCTCATGGACCACTCCCAACGCCAATTACGCCGATTGCCCCCACAACTCGACGCCTGATTGGTCCATTTGGGCAAGCCGCCATATTGGCGCGTTCACGGTTCGCCTCGCCTCGAGCAAAGGCAAGTGCATCTCTCCACCACCTCCTTTAAGTATACGGACGCCGACCGAGGCCCAATTAGGCGCGTCTCCAAGAAATTAACTGTTGCCGCATCCTTCATTACCTCCTAGCGCCCGCCTGCCACTTAATTAATTCGCCACGTGAACGCAACGTTGCAAACAAGCAGCCAAAGAATCGTGAAAGGGATCAGAAATGAAAATTCGAATCGAAGACTTTGTTCCTGCGAAACGCACACCCTCGCGTTCCGTTTCTCTCTTTAATCAGATTGATAATTATCGTCAATTGCCGGCAGGCGTATGCGTTTGAGAAATGAGTCTGTCTATCTGGGCGAAGCAAATTGAATTCCGTCTAATGTAACCGCAAAACGGTGCACATTTCATAATATAATCGGCCCCGGCGTCCCTCAACACCAGTCGAACAAGGGGGGGAATCGTGGGACGGGATCCCTGTGGAAATAGCTCGGATTAGCATTATTATATTCTCAATTAGGATCATGATTCGCGCGCGCTCCTTGTTATTCCGTGCGCGGAAAGCCGAGACGCCATGGACGGAGGATCATGTTGCTAGAAGCAAGATGCCTATAGCACGTTGCTAAGCAACACCAACGTCAGCCGCTTTGGGCTCTCTTTTCGTTCACAACAGCATTTCCGAGCAACTAATTTGTTGCAACATTCATTTTTTCTTCGATTCTAATCTGATTATTTTTGTTTTTGAAAAAATTTAAAAAGATATACTCAATTAAATAATACTTTTTAATAATTAATTTCACTCGAAACGAGACAATTTTTTTCTCGTATCTCTCTTCCTTCCTTCTCCTCTTTTTTTTTTATTCGGAAACAAATTTAGCTCACATGGCAGCCGTCTGTTACGGTTGATGGGGCAGCGTGTAATGCGGGGCAGCTCGGTGATAATGAGAGCGAGATTTGGACGAAAAAGCAGAAGGGAGAAAACGTGGCCGCGCATGGCAGCTGCTCTGCTGTTGCAAAAGGTTTGTTTATCCGTGATTCGTTGCTGCTATTCCCTCGAGGCGGGTCCATCGATCGCCTTTGGCCAAAAGAGGCGATGAAGTCGGTACGAATGCCACGGGGATCACAACAGACTACGTCTGAAATGCTGTGGACATACCAACATGGAATTCAGCGGCATTGAAAAGCAAATTAAGATATGGACGATTTTTAAATAAATAAATAAATAAATAAATAATAATTTTTAATTAATTCAACGAAAATTTACATTTTTTTTAAAATATATTTTTATCTTTTCGTGAAAATTTAGTAAAAATTCAGGGAAGGGTGAAGTAGGATTGAAAAAATCTCGCTTTGCCACGATGGGCATCTGGTTTGCGATTGGTCTGTCACTCGGAACCAAGAACGCGATCTTATCTGGAGAAGAGTTCTCTGTGCTCAGACGCGCACTATCATTTCAACCGCGAGGAACGTGACGAAAGAGGCGTCAGGGACTCACCGACTTCACAGCGGGGCGTAAGGGAGCCCCAACGGAGCCTCCCGTTTTTCGAAAAGGAACTTCACTTTACTCCCTCCCCCCACCCCACCACCCATCTCTCGACTTCTCGATCCCACGATATGGCAAAAGAGACGAGTCGTGGATGAAAATGTCTCCATCTGCCTTTTCATTGCACCACCCTTCGACGTCCTCTCCCACCCTTCTGTATATAACTCCGCCTCCAGTTGAAATTTGGTATTAGAGGCGCCAATTGGTAACATTCATCTTTGCTCTCGAGCAGGATTAATCTGTTTGCATTTGTGTGCCACGGTCGTGGCCTTTATCGGCACTCTCCAGAAGGCGCTTTGTGCTTTCCCCACGGCTACATTTTAAACACTCATAAAGAAGAGCCTATAACGCAATAAAATTGAACAAAGTGGCATGGAAAACTCATTTTCGATATTATTGAATGGAGTAAAAATAATCAAGAGAGAAGGAAAAATACAATTGTTGCTTTATTTGTTTCAGCAACAAGTTAAATAATAATAATAATAATAATTAGGTAATAATAATAATTAATAATAATTAAAAAAGACAATGAAAATGTTATAACAGAACATGCTTTTGTTGCTACCTGCGATTTAACATGAGGCGAGCATGAGGAAATCATTATTCATTTATATGTCATTAATAACCACCACTTATTTGATCCAATAAAAATTACATTTTACTTTGGTTTGATTTAATTAACTATTTGTTAGTTTGTTTATTATTTTTTGCATTGTTTCAACACTCGCATGGAACATGGACACTGCAGCATCAACACATTCTTTTTCACATATGTACAAATGAAAAGAGAGTGACGTCAGTTCTAACACTTGAATACTATCAAACGAGCCATCAAACAATTGAATTTCCTCCCACCTCATATCTTGTCGTCACTTCCGTTCATTGTTACGTGTGTCCCAGATGGTGGAAGAGTGTGTGATGAGCCATGGCAGCTCCGTAAGATGGCGACTGTCCCAAAACGTATGGCAAAGACATGGCCGAACTGGCAGATAAATACGGAAGCTGTGAGCCGTACAATAGTCCTGGTGGGTACGCTGACGGAGGATAAGGTGATAACGAATTTAAAGATGGAGGGTTGATGGTGGGACTATTGGCATCCATTCCTGGATTCTGTTTCTTCCACTTGGTCCGCCGGTTTTGGAACCAGATTTTCACCTGTGTTTCTGTCAAACTGAGCGACAGGGCTAAATTAAGCCGTTCACACACTGAAAGGTATCGCGTCGTTTTGAATTTGTTTTCTAGTGCCACTAATTGTTCGTAGGTAAACGCCGTTCTCGCTCGTCGCGGTTTACCCGCTTTGCCAGCACCGTCGTTGCTCATTTTTTTCTTTTTACTTTTGTGTTCTTTTTCTTCTTCCACATCGTCTTCGCCATCCTCTTTCTCTAATTCCCTTTTCTTCCCCTTTTGTCCATCCGCCTCATTCGTCGCTTCAGTACCACTCAGTTGAGATTCATCCTCCTTATCATCTACATTAAAAAAGAGAGAAAGAAATACAATTTAATATTTTATCTATACATAGGTGTATGCGATAATTTTGCAATTTTTCTAATATTTATGGCATATTTTAATGAGTGATTAAATGTAATTATGAATTAATAATTTTTAAATTTCCCTAATAAATGCAGTGAATAAAAGCTGAGGAAACAACAAGAGTTATATTTGTTGACAGAAAATTCAGGGATGATAGTGTCGAAGATGGTGTTATCGCAACGATGGTAATCCTCAGTCGACAGGGAACGGCATTTCATTCGTGCCGAGTGTTCTCACTGAAGTCAGACAAGGAAGCAGCGGCCATCAGGCCACGCTCCATAAAACACTAAGGATAAAACGGACCCAGACTGCCGTCGCCAGATCCTAGGCGCCAGGGTCCTTTTTTTGCCAACTGACTGAGAAAAAGCCTAAAGATACCCGACCTAGTGACCATGCGTAATAAGAAGGTATAGTGAGGTGTAACGTAGCGGAAAAGTGGACAGCGAAAGAAAGGGCAACTGTTGTTACACTGAATTGAATTTGATGCTAGTCAAATTGACCGCAGGTGCCGAAAAGAAAATTTGTTTAATTGATTAAATAGGAGTTTTATAATTGATGGCTCGTTACGTGTTTGAAATTTGCGATGCAGTATTTATCCACGAGGTAAACATTTTAAACCAATTAAATGAGATGCGTTAATTATTTAATGAACACTTTAGATAAATATGTACATTCATTAATTGGAAATTGCAAACACGTGTCAGTCGACTTTAATTAAAAGCCAAATTAATTTGCAAACGAAAAATAAACGTTTTGATGGAATATCTGCAGCGTGCAGATATTTGCGCAAATTGACGCTCGATGCCTTCGAGCATCGATGGCGAGAAAACGCCACGAATATGATGTGGTCGACGGACGCCCAATTTGCCGCATTTCTTCTCACAGGGGTCTCAATCCGACGTAGACGGGGCGTGAAAACGTCAAATTCCGCCTACACCGTGTTCATTCATGCACGTGGATGGCGGGTGCCCGCCACGACCGCTGGAACGCGAGCAACGCGCCCGTGTCTTTTGATTAGGGTCTCCCCTAAGCGGACAATGGAGTGTAAATTTCAAATGAGATGCCATCCCTCAAAATGGACCATGTAATTACCAGACATGTTACAAATATTGATTACAAATAGAAAAGATTGCACCGATCAATAAAATACGACTACTCGTGCTGCTCTGCTAAGCATTTTCCAACCAAATATTTTCTTTTCTTTAATTTCTATTTTTTTTTCGGTTATTTAAATGATAAATTTGCAAAAATATAAACGCAGGGAAGAGAAGAAAAGATGACGACATTTATAAAATGCGGTCCACGTGCTGAATGGCGTTCTAAAAGAGGTGGAGTAGGGAAAGGGTGAGGGTGTTTTACGTTTTGCTGATGGATCCGTAAGCTGCTGAGACGGCACAAAAGACGGCAGAGCTGACGCCTAGGGATTACCGCCACAGGCGAAACAGACTTGAGTTCTTTTTCGTCCGCCTACCCGCGCGTTCCAAGACAATGACCAGCCGCGTGGCGTAGAATGGCCCATTACGCTAATCCCACCGACTCCCCGAGCGCGGATTCACGAATGCTGAACGGCCAAACGCGCGACACTTTGCCAGCCCCTCTCGGCTGCGTCCTCTAAACGAACGCTATGAAGCGGAAGTAGCAATCTAAGGCGTGAATAAAGAGACGTGTCCATTTAATTTGTCCGTCACGCCTGCCCCTGACATCATTACCGACCACAATGGCAGTGCTCTCGCTCTTTTTTATTTTGTTGTTATAAAGGTGAGGAATTCGAATGGATGGCGGTGAAATTTTCTTTTTGTCACATGACATTCTTTTAAAATGGTTGTCAGCCCATTGTTGCTCGTCTATAATAGGCGCACATTCTTGAAGGGGGCGGTAATGTTGGCGCCTCTCTCAAGCCAAGTGATGCAGAAGAAATAAATAGCCCGACACAATGAGTTTGTAAGCAGCTGAATGCAACCCGAATGCAGCGACACGAGTCTTAATTTCTAAGATTGCATTGATTAATTTAGTAAATTAAATCGAATTTGTGGTTATTATTCTTAGTTTGAATCGACAAGGAAGGGACGAATGTTCGGAAATGAATTGCACTTGGAGATGATGTTGCTAAGCAGTATAGTTGCACAAGGTTGCCGAGATGATGATGAGAGATGAAGGATAATTAGCCTGCATTCACCCCACCACCTCCCAGGTGACGACGACCAAGCGAAGAACAACGCTGCCAATTTACACCAGATGGCACTTTGAATCTTTCCTGCATGACCATCTGTCGAAAAGCTATGGAAGCTGGTGTAAATTTGCTAATCTAGACCCAATTTAAATTATTCCAGTTTGAATTTCTAATATTTTCCCATTTAAATGTCATTAAAAATTTGATTTAAAAAACCGACCGAGCAAAATTGGGCAAATAAACGTAACGATACAAATTAAGCCTAACATTTTAAAATAATCAAATATTAATAATTCGAAAAGAATCGTGTAATTTGATATTAGCGTTTGATTAAAAGCACGTTTTGCCGTGTTTGCAATGCGCTTTTCGATTTATAAATAGTGTAACTTACTGGTTGATGGAGAATTTAATTCAGGGATGCCACCATCTTCATGCCGATGATTAATCTTAAGCAAATGGTTCTGCCATGGATGCCACACGGTAGAGCCTGGTGATATCACTCGTTTTTTCACGCCGTTGAATTTACCAGGGTCTAAAATATCGACAACCGAGAATGCTGTATGCGCCGCATGGTCGCCGCATGCTCGCTGAGGACTCCCAGGACGAGTGGGTGCGGGCGACGGTTTACGAACGTCCATCCGCAAGTCGGCCGGTACGGATGCTGCGTCTTCGGCATCCGAAGCTGCCTCGTCGGTCAACGGGTCGGCATTAGTCGCATCTTCGTCGTCTTCGGTCACAGACATGCCCGTCGATTGCGGTCTCGCCGAGTCCGTCGACGGAGGTCTCGGAGACGCAGCGGGGGCAGCCATGAGCGACCCCGAGGGGCTCATGTTGCCGCTCCTCCTACGTGCGATCAGCATCGAGTCGATACGAAAAGATGTGAGCGAAAACGCGTTGGGAGGCTGCAGACCACCGCATAGCGTTTGCATGATGTCGGACGACTGGCTCGATTTGTTTCGTACTCTAACATTCAGCACATGCACGCCCACTCGCGTTCGAATAGCAATGGCGTTAGCTCGGATCCGCCTGGCCGCGTGCAGTACACAGAGTCAAAGATACTCAGTGCTGTTAGGGACGCAGTGTGAGGAGCGAGGCGCACGCGCACTAACTGCACTCTTCATATTGGTCGGTTTGAGGCGTGGCGCTCTTTCCCTCTTTCTCCACTCCCCTCTTTACCTCAGCTCATTCTCACGGACCCTGTAACGAAAACGCGCTTTTAATCTGTGAATAATCTAATTACGTGGTTTAGAGAGAATGAAAAAAAGGTAAATTAACTAATACACTACTTTTATGCATTTTATTTCGATTATTTTTAATTTGATACAATTTGAATATTTTTATTTGAATATTTGATTGTTTTATAAATGAACTGTAATTAGAGAGGTTTGATTAATCTTTTAATTGAGATATGGGTGCTATCAATGAAGCATTATTCTTTGATCTCTATTTGTTGTGATCCCTTTGCCGATCTCTAACTTTAATTTTCTACTCCAGGCTCCATTCTAGTGCCTCTTGGGGTTGAGAGCAAACAGCGAAAACCAGATTGGATTGAAAAGAATTCCCTTCACCAACATGATAATCACGATCATGACAGTGGAACATTTCATCAAAAACAAACGACTTGCAGAACAAAAAATATTTAAAAAAAATAAATAAATAAA
>JAQFZN010002822.1:0-10401 GCA_034687075.1 Geophilus carpophagus | reverse complement strand
AATTACATTCCAGGTGCAATGATACCCCCTCCACCTCAAATGGCGGGTCCTGTTCCTCCAAACGCCCAAATACCCCAACCAAGTGTTCCCCAACCAAGTGTTCCACAAACACTACCCCCACCACAAATGATGCAAAATCCACCTCAGCAATCAGGAACAATGCCTGGTCAATCGGTTCGACCACATTTACCAGCCGGTTCGTCTGCACCTGAAGCACAGTTAATATCATTCGATTAAATTTTCTTTACGTGAGGATATGAAATTAATATTAAAAGTTATAATAATTATATTATAATTATTATGTTATTTTTACGAATCGTTTGTCAAGATGTCAATCAAAGTGTATGATTGTCAAATCTAGGCTTAAACTCAAGTCTTATTAATCAGAATATTATATGACAAAAAAATTTAAGTTATAATATGTAATTTGAAGCTTTAATAAATCTTTTTTGAACTTTATTTTGGCCTGATTTCTGGAATTGCAAATTTTTTATGACAAGTGAACGAAATTGTTAGTGCATAACGGTCACCACTTATCACTTTTTCTACATAATGAAGGTTTTCTGAACCTGAAGTAAACATAGAAAGTCGTCCTAAAAAGAGTAATAAGTTTAAATATTTTTGAAAAAAAAAATTGTTTATTATTTTTACCTAATTTAGGTTCAATTGTGGCATTGATGTTTTTATCAACAAACACAAATTGTCCACCAGAAAAATCTATTCCGTAATTCGATAAGTACAATAATGACGTGTAATGGAATGATTCGTAAGTTTCCTATAAAAATAAGAAAAATTTTTAAAATGTCGTAATATTAAAATATTTTTTTAAAAAAAACCTAACCTTATCTACATGTGGATGCCAATATTCATCATGAATTGTTTTTGCAAGCTTTGGTGTAATTCTTGAGAAAAAAGTTGGGTAAGTTGGATAAAGATCGTTAGGCATTGCTCCGAATTCCATTGATATAGTACTTTGAATCTTATTTTTCACATTCCTGTAAATTACGACTAGTTACTCATCCAAATTCACTCTCTTAAATTATTTTATTATACCTATAAACCTTAAAATCATCTGCAGTAAATATTCGAGCGTATTCTGGATTACTATAAAAATATCAATAATCAATAATAATAAAAATAATAATGATTTAAATTAGTACAGAAAATAAAACTAAAAAATAAAATACTAAAAAAAAATGAAGTACGAAAATGAAATCACAGATAAATACTTACTTGTAAATATTTACAAAATTACGACCCATAGATAAAGCGCCCGAATGTAAATCTAAGATGGATGCCTGAAAACAAATTCTATAGTAAATAATTCGTTATTTCAAATTTTTTAAAATCTTATTTACTCCTCCATCTGATTCTCCAAAAGAAAATCCTCTTTTTGCTATTCTGAGCAATTGACTAGCTTCTTCTTGTGTGATTAGGTTATCTGTCACTACTCGTCCACATATTTTAGGTAAACAACCTAAAAAAAGAAGAAAATAATAAAAAATCTGAAATTATTAAATACAAACATCAAAATGTTTTTGGTAATTTACTGATTAAATGTTTCTCTTTATCGTAATCAGTTGAACAATTAACCCGATGCGATCGCCTGTCAATAGTTTCTCCATTTGCAGCAAATATAATTTCATGTGTTGGCTTAGTTATAGACGAAAAATAAATTAAGGCAACAATAAATCCTGATAACAGGAACCGAGCCAGGACTTTCCGCCAAGAAATAAGAGGCTCTTTAACTGCCACTTTACTGCTGAAAATAAAAATAAACTATTTTAAATTACAAATTCTTTAACATTATTTATATATGTTCCTTTTTTTACGGTTTAGGCTCCTTTTTAACTGAATTAGACGTGTCAGAATTTCGTTTACGACGTGTTGTAGCAGACATGGTAGAATACTCTAAAACTACAGCGCCATCGACCGTTAGAATCCGTAAACTTAAAAAAAGTAAAAACACAGAAAAATAGCTTTTTATTTATTTATTTATTCATTTATCTGTGTATTAATTTATCTAACAAAGTTCTCTACCTACGACTCACATAAAATAAATATCTCATCATTTACATTAACTCAAATTTAATGCTTGTTTATCACATGGTGTTCTAAGTAGTATAATACATGACAATTTCAACAAATTTCAAGAAAAGTGCAAAATGGAAGACTTCATTTGGTCATAACTCGCTGAGCAAAACTTTTTAATTGGTCATCATCATGTAAACCGATCAGGCGATCAACAATCACACCTTTCTTCATTCCCACAATCGCAGGCACCGCTGTAACCTAAAAGATTTCAATAATTTAATATTTCAATCAGTTTAAATGTAAATTTCAATTATATTACGTCATATTCCATCGCTAAATCAACGTTATTATCCACATTCACTTTAGCTAAATGCAAATCTTTTCCATGACATGTGACTAGATGTTCCAATCGAGGAGCCAAATTTTTACATGGCTGGCACCAACTAGAGATAGAAAAAGTAAATTTCGTTATAATTGAAAATAATTATTAATTGTTTTATTACTCTGCGTAGAAATCCACCAGGACTGGTTTGTCACTTTGTAATACTCGTTTTTTGAAATCATTTTGATCTTGAACGGTGAAAATATCGCTTACAACTGAACTCGTGTGGAAAAGTTGATTTTTCGGTGAATTCGTGATGTATCTAGCTGCAGCTCGAGTAACGTGCTGCATGATTTAATTACAAAAATATAGATGAACTTAGAAATTTCGTTTGTACTTAGGCAGTCGCCATTAAGTTCTGAATGATTGAATTAGTGCGACCTCAATTGGAAGTTCTCGGAACTAGAAATGTCAATTTTGTTTTTGTTTTTGTACGTCACGTTCTGTAATAAAATAAAAAGTTTACAACGTTAGTGTTATTTATTTTTATAGTATAAGCAGTTTTCATTAAGCTACGAGGTTTGATTTAAAATGCCCACGATTTCTTGGAACCAGAAATGCCAAATTTTTTACTATAGTCATTTCTCATTTTTTTTACCTGTCATCTGTTCTTACAAAAATCTGAAATAAAATTTGTTTTTAGCATAATTTATTCACTAATCAACATTTTTATTCTTAACAATTTTAACTTTGTAAGTAAATTAAAATTCTACGAAAATGAAATATTAAACGTTTTTCGGCGTCAGGTTTATTGATGGCATGTTTCTGAGAAAATGATAAAACCCGGATCAAAACGAAGAGTAAATTTTTGGCAAACTATACGAATATTAAAAATATCAAACGATATTTTTAACATAAACTAAAACAGGTTATGAAAGACCATAAATATTTTTCTACAAGTGCATTTCATGGAATTTTGATTAGTCTAATGTTTTATTTTCAAACCTAGACGAAAAATACTGAAGCGGAAATCCGCTTATGTAATTAAAAAATAAACGGAAAACAATAAAATTCACAACAAACTTTTTCATAACAAACTTTTAATTGACCATGGACAGCTTCCATGTTAATTATTTATTTTTATTTATTTTTATTTCTACAGAAAAAACCAGTTTGATGTCTGTTCATTGTAAATGTCATCAAGATAGATAAAATTATGTAAACTAATACACTATAATAAATTATCAGTTTACATTTTACGATTTTTTTATATAAACTTTGCAACTTCTTTTTTCTTATTATCCATTAAAATAAACTTTGACATTTCATTTCTACTTTTAAAATTGAAAACATTATTAAATTAACCTATATTTCATAAAACCCGATTTCAGAACCAAACATTATAAAATCAGTTAAAAATTCATAAAATAAACAAAACCCTAATTAAAAATCAAAACTTGACCCTTACTAAATATTTAACACAATTACATAATACAAAAATAACTCAATAACAAAAAAATTAAAAAATTACATCATTTTTCCAATAAATAATAAAAAAAAATCACAGAAAAATTGATAAAATT
Organism: Geophilus carpophagus; assembly: GCA_034687075.1. Taxonomy (NCBI): domain Eukaryota; kingdom Metazoa; phylum Arthropoda; class Chilopoda; order Geophilomorpha; family Geophilidae; genus Geophilus; species Geophilus carpophagus. The sequence goes on along the minus strand of JAQFZN010002822.1, from coordinate 6,462 downwards.
AATCAAATTCATCACCAAATTAAAAATATAATTTAAAAGAAAAAGAAAATTGAAAAGAAAAGGCAAATTCCAAAATTTGTTTACTTTTCAACTAATTACAGCAAATTGGTACTGACCAAATGACCAATGCCATGGGAGCTCATATCCACCTCTCTTCCTCTCTTCCAGTAACTGTTTATGCATGTTAGGTGGGAGGGGTGAATGAGGAAAAAAAAAAGATCAGGGGATTTAATAATTCCCGCCCACACCTTACTACACTGCCTATATGAGGTGAGTGCTGGTTATTATTGACTGATTGCCTTTTCAACCATCCAACTGATCAGAGTTACACAGCGAAAATGACTTTAAGGTAAACTTAATAAATAATTAATATGTTATATGTACTTTAATATAATTATTTTTTTACATTTCATATGATTTATAGATTTTATTTAAGTGTATTACTGTTTGGTATATGTGGCCTTACTCATGTGTTGGGTTTTCCTCTACAAGAAGTTGATGACATCACATCATGGGAAGAGGATGAACAAGGTAGACAGAAACGTCTTTGGCGTAACTGGGATATTGAAGATGAAATGAAAAGAGCATGGTTAAGTGAAAATTTAGCAAATAGTCTATACAAAAGACTATGGCGCTGGCCAAGTGATGTGCAGATGAGTGGTGAACGTGAGGTTAATGTTAAACGATTATGGAGATCTCAGGGTAAGTTTTGCTTGTTTATTGATTTGTGGGGTAATTACATTTGATGTGCTAATAATAAAGGGAAACTGGGGTTTTTATTTGTAGAAAATACTAATGAAGGTGAAAGTCTTTGTGTTACTTGTGCTGAATCAAGATGCAAACGTTCGACTAATAATAGTAAGTTCAAGTTTTTAATTTTTCTGGGTTTGTTCGTAAGATTAATTCTGGGTTTATATAATTTTTTCATATTTCTAAATTGATTTTTAAATGTTTTTGTTTCGAGAAAATATTTGGGTTGAAGAAATTTTTGAATATTTGAAAATTTTACAACTTTTTTTTTATTTTAAAATTTTATTCAATTCAACTTTTTTGCATTTTGCAATTTCTATTTCTTTCATGAATGCTTTTTCTGGCATTTTACCAATACCAATTGTTGAATTTGATCTATTTATAGATAAAAACTCAACTTTTTATTAATAAAATTACTCATTCTATTTTTTTTTAATTTTACAGTGCGTCCAAACGGTGGAAAAACTTTGCCATGTTGTAATTGCTAATATGAACAAAATCATATTATTACCATAAACTCATTTCAATATTTATATTTAAAAAACGAATTTTATCATACCTTTATTTACAGTTGTTGATTATTTATATCAATGTATTTTAACCTGAAATGAAAATTTCATATTTATGTAAAATGTTGCTGTAAAAAATTACTTGATGACATAAATTATTTCATATTGATTATACGAATTTTTTTCTCAAATAATTACATAACCCCAACCTATAATTACACATTTCACAAATCATTAAAATTAAAATTAAACCAGACAGTCAAAATATACCTTCAATTCACTTAAAAACAACCAATTTCTTTCAGATTATCAATTTTAATCCAATTTAACAATAATAAACAAGAAAATAGATACGAAACCTCATCTGACAGCCCTTTGAAAATACATTTTTACCTGGTGCATAGAGGCTACAGTATGATCTTCTACGCGACAACTCCCTCATTTTTATTAACGATAACCCCAAATATCTGTCGCTGACATTAATTTTCACTACGGGCAAACCTTTATTCCAAATTATATAACATCCGTGAACAGGTATAATGCATTTTAATTCACCAATTTTACCTTCAATTCAATTGATCCAAACGAATCCTACGCCTGGCCTTTCTCTTCACGCCTACTGTCACTTTAGCCTCAACCCTAGTCATTACTGTTAATTTTTTTCTTTTTATCTTTTTAATTTGTTTTATCGTTTTCTTTTATGACACAGACACTTTTTTATATCATTAAATTAATAAGAGGTGAAAATGGAAGGTAGTCAACTAATTGTATGGAAGCTTGTCAACATTTTGATGTTCCTGTTTTTCCTTCTAGCAACCTTGGTTCAGGTTATTCCTGTTTATCAAATGTTTTTTGCATTGTTTTTCAATAATATTTATACTTCATTGTTTTTACAGTTCAATGACGATGATGCTTGTGTTTGGATTGTAAGATTTTTTTTATTAAATTAAATCCAATTAGATTGAATATGTATATTTAGTTATGAAATGTAATTAATAATTTGTTGTATTTTTTTAAGCCTGTTTATGTCATTCCTGCAGCATTATCACTAGCCATTGTGATAAAACCAAAAATAACAAGTATAAATTTCAAATACAGTGATATTTGTCTGTGATAACCACTAATGGGATTTTGAATTAAATATTATTTCTGTCTGACAGATGGTGGGGATGTTACAGAAACTCATTCCAACAAAATATCATATAATTTCCAATAGAAGTGGTTATCAATACAAGTTTCACTGTATTTACATTTTGTATATTTTAATCAGAAGTAAGTAAACGTAGAAATATGAAAATCAATTGATACCTGGTACAATCTCATTGTGATCTGGGTGGCATTCGTTAAAACTAGAGTAAGAATGTGCATTGGTGTGTTTACACAAAATGTTAAGAAATGCCTATGAGGAATTTAAAGAACTCTTAGCTGTGTTAGTAAAAAAAAATCTTAAGTACAGTAGACTCGATTATCCGGTTGTGGATTATCTGGTTTGCAGATTATCCTTGCTGTCGAAAATTGTTTTCAATAATTTAAATTATAAAACAAACACTAAAATATACATTTTTAATTGTTCACAATTTCTAATTTGCCCAAACAAATTTATATTTTTGCCATTAATCAAGATTTGAATTCGTAATCATCTCAATATGATTAAATTGTTTATTTGTATTAAAACTAATTATATATAAATTAGTTAAATTTTGGATTATCCATGTTTTTCATTTATCTGGGCTCTTCCTCCCCAGCATTAGCCCAGATAATCGAGAGTCTACTGTACTTCTTATTGCATCATTCATATAATCATATATTCTAATGTGATTTGTAATTTCAACTTAGAAACTACTTACACAATTTCTATTGACCACTTTTTATAGGAAATCATATAGGGAAACTTTTATTAATATTGTTTTTTACTAAGATGTTTCTTAAGCAAAATTTGTGCATGATGTGTAGCTTTATGAATACCACCAGGGCCTTTTAGAGAAAACGTGAGGCCTAATTTCTGTCTTGTGGTTAGTTTTAAATTTTGTTCTGCTTTGCCTTCCCTTATATTTTTGTCTAACATATTCAGTTGCCAAGTTGAGACCCCTAATATTGCGAGTCGCAGGGCAGTAGCCCCTCCTGCCTTCCTTCTAATAGGCCCTGAATACCACCCCTGATCTGTGCTATCGGGCAGCATACTGAGTGCCCATGCAAATCATCAAATTTTAGGGCACAATTATTAGATATCTCTAAAATGTAAGCATTTTACTAATACATAATGGTATAGTTATTTGTTATTGTATTTATTCACATTTGCTATTAGATAAATCTCTTTTAACTTTTTAGAGCACAGCAATGTGTGTGTGTTGTCAGTGATGTAACTAAAATGGTGCAACTGTTGCCACTGCACCAGAGCCCAAATAGAAAAAAGGCCCTGATCTGATAAAAGCTAAAAATTATTTTAGATCATTAATAAGTGCAGATACTACTGTTTTAACTGTAAACAGAATAAAATTCATTTTATATTCTGCACCAGGGCTTATACAACTCTAGTTACACTACTGTGTGTTGTAATGCAAATAATCAGAAGACATAAACTGAAAATAAGCAAACATTAAGTAAAATATTGTTTTAATTAATTTGTTACATGTCATAATTGATGACCTTTAACATATTTGGTATTATTACTAATAGCTAATTACACAAACAACAACTGAATCATCCTGCTGATTAAGTTTCTAGATACCAATTGAATCATATTTATTTTTCAATTTATTTACTTCTGTAGTTTTCCTTAAAAATTAAAATAAATAACAAATTTATTCAAATTATAGGTGATTCCATGTGGTTAACAGTAACTCATGTACATTCAGCATGTTGTATTTGTATTTTTGCATATATTGTTGCATTATTATTGCAAAATATGCATAAGGAAAGGTTTTTGCTTGAAAGGAAGTTAAATTCCAAACAGCAAGTTCACTGGAATTTGTTATATTATGAAGAAGGAAGGTATTAAATTCAATCATTAAAAAAAAAAATAAAATAAACAAGATACAACTATCAAGATAATTATCAAAATTCAATTCCAGGGAATTAGTTGGTTTGATCCTTGTTCTTATCTGGCTCAAAATATCCAAGACTGTCATGACCCCTGGGTTGGTTGTTACTCACTTCACTGCAAAACAAACTTGTTATCAATTATTTTCTTTATTCCAGGAGCTCATTACAAAAATCAAGGTTTCTAATTGGTTTAATTGCTGTACCACTTGTGCCATTGGTGCTATGGACATTATGCTTTGTTGAACGTTTCAATCATTGGTTTAGTCATTGCAAAGGACTTGCAAAATGTGAAGATATGACGGCGTAGAATAATAAAATATAAATAAAAAAAGTTTTTATCATGATATGTTACTACAATCAATATTAAATCAATAAATCAGACTTGATTCATGTTGAAGAGGTTAATAAACTCGGTTTTTGATTTTTATTTGAGTTCAACAACATTAAGATAATTGTATAAACCTTCCACTTAAGTAATCATTATACCAGTTGGTTTTTTTTCATTTTTTTTCTTTGTCAATTATGGAAGTATCACATTTGTCAATATCATGAGCTCAGATTGAAAATTTTTATTTCATTTGAAATATACTGTAAAGTGTGAAGCAATATATACTAAGTATTGAAAATGAACTGGGCAAAGTTCAAAATTTCAAGTTGATCATGTCCTTAAACTAGGTTTTGTATTTCTACTAAATAATCTATACTGTAAATGTATACTTGTCTAGATTAAGGTCAGCTACAATGTTTTTAAAAGTTACACATCTAATTATAATATACCAAAGGGCCAGATTCACTAAACCAATCGTTAACACCTAATGATTGTTTAGTGAATCTGGCCCAGAGCAGGAGTGGCCAACACGTGGCCAACACGAGGCCCACGGAGTTAGCTCAAATGAACATAAATATTAACTTTATTGGTCGAAGCTGTAGCACACTTGCTTGTTTACTTTTATTAACAAAAAAAATTTGGTGTGTGGCCCGGCATTAAATATTATTTCTGAAATTTGGCCTCCCTGCTGAAAAGGTTGGCCACCCCTGCCCCAGAGCTAATAAACAGAGGTCTATCATGTTTGTTTTGAAGAAATTAATAATTTTTAATTGGTAGTATTTAGATCAGCTATTCCCAAACTATTTTACATTCGACATATTTTTTATTATTTCCTAAGATTTTTTTATATTTCTTGTCTTAATTTCACAATTTATTATGATTTTTAATTTTATATCTTTATAAAAACCCGTCCTATTTTATGAAATAGTGTGTCCAATCAGAGAGCTTCTCCTTATAATGATTTGCAAATGGCGCTGTCAACATGTCATCACTTCAGCACTTCACATGCATGAATCTAGCCAATAATGTCACTATTGTTTGTCATTGAGCAGTGCATTATTACATCATAGTGGAATACACAATCCTAATCAAGGTAAGTAATTATATAATGAAATATATTTGATTTTTGTGACTTGAAATGAACAACACTAAGTGCTGTCCTGTATCTAGATAAATGCATGTTAGATTTATCCTTTGCTCACGTGGAGTAATCCAATTAACAAAGTTGGGCTTGTTTGGGAAATGCTGATTTAGATAGGTTGTAATGATAAAATTACTTGAAATTATCATACACAAAATATTTTTTCACACTGAAAACAACAATTTCCATTAACAGGAATATTAAAAGTGATATTTAAAAATTTGAAAATGCAGGCTTACACAGTATTTAAATTTCTTACATGGGGGTCTTTGATATTATTAATTTTGATCTAGGCAAAAGTTTAACAACATATAAATGCACTAGCTGTACAGTGAATTATCTCTAGTTTGGAATTCCAAAGTGAGGGAACATTTAAAACAATCTTTTAATTATAAAATAGCTATAATTGAAAATGTATCTAAAATACCATATAAATTGAATCATTTTTTAAATATTTTTGTATTAACATTTATTAATTGTGCATAGTTGAGAAATATTCAAGATGATTTTAATATTCAAATTCGTATAATTGTCATATTTTTAATATTTAAAAATAATCCACAAATGGGTTTCCAAACTGCTACAGACAATTTCACTGTATTACAATCAAAAAATGGCTCAAATAATACTTTAATCACAGTACACTTAGGCAGTTTTGCAATTTATCACCTTATTCATGGCTTTTTTTTATA
>JAQFZN010002821.1:0-10402 GCA_034687075.1 Geophilus carpophagus | reverse complement strand
GCCTTAAAAATGGGCTTCAAACAAACAAACAAACAAACAAACAAACAAACAAACTCTCTTCTTTATATATAAGATTTTTAGGTTATTTTAGATAAAAGAAAACAATTGGTAATTTCAAGTTTTCAAATTTACTCAATTGTAACAGAAAGAAAATCTGTATCTGTACATTTATAACATTTATATAGGGAGAGGTTCACATTATTTTTGAAAATTAGATCACATAATAATAATGACTTTGTAAGAGGAAATGGTCTGATATAGACTTTTGTACAGTAAAAGCATATTAAAGTTATTATTGCTACTAAACAAACAAATAAAAGTAAGATTTTTATTTATTTTCTTATTAGTTCATAGTTGGCAATCCAATTGCAATCGAAACTATATAATAATAGAGATTTACAATTACATATTATATTTTTATTGCAGCATAAAAGTTAAATAATCAACCTTAATGTAATAAATATAAAACAAAATAGCATTATTTGTCTAACCCTAAATGAAAGATGTTCTTTTGTGTGTTTTCTAGGGCTAGTTTTATTTCAATCAACAACAATAATTTTTTATTTAATTATTTACTGACACATATGTTGTAAATATATGTCTACTTTCATTGAAAAATTGACATGTTCTAATTTCTACAGTACTTTAAATTATTTTTATAATCTTTATGTACTTTTTCTATTATTATTTTGCCAGGAACTAATTTTATTTGAAAAATTAAGCACATGCAAGCTAGAAAGTAAACTGTTATGTTTATTCACTCATTTAGATTTAGGACATAGTAATAAAATGTAAAATTGTTACAACACATTTAAAAAAAATATTTAAACAGTAACAGAAATTTTTAATTTTTAACAGGAATAACCAATGGTCAGGAGAACTCAGATGCAAATACTGACAATCATAATTTAATGGCTCAATCAGATGAAGCTCAACAACTTCCAGAAAATGTAAGAATATCATCTTCAGTTGTCACACACATTTCTGTTGAATCTGATGTTAGTGAAGAGTATTCAGAATCTGTTGAAGATATTCAGCACATGTCAGGAAATGAAAACAAACAAGAAAGTAAGGAATATTCTTCACTAACATCAGATGGCTCACAAGGTAGTGAAATTCTATCAAATGAAGAAACAAGTATGGAAACAAAGGTAACATCATCACAAGAATCTCAAGACCAGACAACAACAAAACTTCCTGAAACTGAAAACCCAGTTGGAAGGAGATTACCACCTGTAAGAGCTCCTGTATTTTTAACAAATCCACCAACCTCAGAACAAGATGATACCTTACAAATACCTACAGTAGTTGAGCATTCAATTTCCAGTGATGAAATTGATGTGCTAACAGACCTACCACAAGAGCTGGACTCTGAAGAAGTAACTACAGTTCAGTCATCAAATATTGAAAGAGTTGATTCTACAACTGGTTCAGATTTAGATAAGGAAAAAGATGTATCAGTCATCAGTTCAGTTCAAACAAGCAGAAGTATGGAGGAAGGTGAAATCTCATATGAAGAATACAACAGTGAAGAAAGCCAAGAAGAAAATACCAGTCAGAGTCCAATTAGTGAAGAAGTTACAACAACAACAAGTCTACCATTGACAACACCAAAATCTAGGATTATTGAAGTAGTTGTTACAAGTACTAGTGTAATTCAAGAAGAAGTGGGTGGAAATAAAATGGAGCTGCAGCTTAACACTAATAAAGTAAACAATATAACAACTACAACTAAATTAGAAATGGATGTTGTGACTGAAGTGTCACAAGTAACCAATATTATCCAACCAGAAATTACAGTTAGTCAAGTAGACTCTAAATCTAGTCCAGTTATGGAAACAACTGTAACAGTGCCAACTGAAACTGTAAACAATAATCCAACAAGTATTATTTATTTTAATATAACTACAACTATTGAAGATAACACTAAGACAACATCAACAAGCAGTAGTCCTATCATTAGCACTACTTTACCAGATGCTGTTCAGACCCAAGTTATGCTAACTAATAGTAATGATACAGTTACAAATGTAAGCAGTACAATACAAGTAACTGAAAAACCAATTGAAAAAATGGTTGGGAAATCATTAAAAAATATTTTCAACTTTAAGAATGTTTTAACTGAAGATCCTAGTGTAATTGCAAAAATGCTTCCTCCAATGACAACACCATCAGCATCTGAGGAGAAGGAAAAATCATCTTTTAAAGTGAAAACAATTACTGATAAAAATGGTAAATCATACACTTTAAAACTGTTAACTGAAGATCCAAGTGTTTTAGCTGCCATGACTCCAGCTCCGATGCAGAACAATAAAGTAATGAAATCATTTTTTGATAAAACATTGGGTAAGAATGTCACACTTAAAATATTAACTGAAGATCCAAGCATATTAGCTGCGATGACACCTCCACCAAGACCGAATAATAGTACACAAAATGTTAATGTTACTACTAAAAATGAGACAGTACCACCTCCAAAACGTGTTCTACTACCTGGTGTTCCTATCCAAAATGGAAAACTACCAATAATTACAAGAACTAACGCAACTCGTAAACCATTTTTAAAAGTTCGACCATCTCCTCGAAATCCTCGTCCGTTACCTACTTTTAAGAAGATATCTGATATTGTAAATCGAAGTCGTATAGTTAGCACGAAGAGACCTTCGTATTTGATGAAAGCTGTTCATGAAGGAGAGTACCAAAGAGATCCTGATAAAACACAACAAACTGTAATCGTTACAACTATTCGTACCACGACAACATTATCTCCAATTTTCCGCTGGGGAAGATATATAGCTGTTAGTGGCAACTTGAAGATTATGAATGGAGCTGAATGGAGTGAGGATTTGAGAGATTCTTCCAGTGCAAAATTCAAGTCTTTGGCTAATGAAATCGAAGGACAGGTAAATGGTTTTGTTAATTTTAATTCATTGTAAATTATTTGTCCATTTATTTTAAAACTGCTTAATTTACAGTTGGATAAAATTTTTCGTTATTCATCACTATCAGGCAGCCAATATAAGGGAGTTGAAGTTGATACTTTTAGGTATGTTTTCGAATTAATGCAGAATAAGAAAATGTTTGAAATGATAAATTTGTTTCAGCAAAGGAAGTGTTCTTGTAGATTACACTTTGTATTTAAAAGAAGATACTCGTGGCACGATTCAAGAAATGATAAAAACTACATACAGAAATGGGTTGACAAATGGCACATTTTTAGGAGCTTTTAAAGTCGATCCTCTCTATGCAAATTTTAGAGGTAATTAGCTATTTGAAATACTGTTTTAAATAATAAGAAATTGACAAAAAATGTGCATTTAACAGATGTTGTTGATTTATATTAGTTTAATATCAAATTATTATTATCTCAATAGTTGTTACACCTGAAAATATTTTGCCACCACCATCTGTAGAAGAAGGTACTGTTTTTCCTCACTGGGCTATTCCAATTGTGGGAAGTGGAATTGCTGCTTTTGTGTTTCTCATTATATTGTGTACAATAAGGGTAAATATATTATTATATAACTACAACTGCTTTAAATATTTGTGACCATCTATTGGACCACCTGTCCAATAGAGGTCACTGGGATAAGAGAAGGGGGTTCAAGGCTATGTGGTTGTAACCAATCAGAGGTCTCCCTCTGATCGGCCACTTGACTTAGTTCACATTCTGACTCCAGAAACAGAGTCTTGCTTTAGGACACGCACTGAGAAGGTCATGTTCCTAGGTCTCTTGGTTTGACACACATCTGACATTCCTTGCAGACTTAGATTATGGGCCGAGAGAAAAGCAGTCTTGCTTCTACGGCACAGACCTGCTGGGTGATCTTGCTGTGGGCAATCCTGTTTGGGCAATTCTGTTTGGGCAATTCTGTTTGGGCAATTCTGTTTGGGCAATTCTGCTTGGGCCTGTGCCTGAAGGCACTTGAGTGAAGTCCAGACCTTGCGGAAACGCAAGGCAAGGTCTAAGCTAGACCAACCGGCCAAGAAGGTCTGGTTGGGTTTTCAGAGCAATGCTAACTTGCTTGTAGCAAGCTTCAGACAAACATAGGTCATATGAGAAGGCTGTGATAAATAAAGATTTACCAAACTTAACTATTTTTATGTGTTGTTTTTTATTATGCTCCGTCTCCTTGTTTCCTTCCGATGCCCAAACCTTGGAGAGAGGCGAGAGGCGGTCATATATTAATACATTTATTTTTATTTTAAAGAAATGTAGTGCACGAGCTGCAAAAAGAAAATATGGCGCCCCACTTACAAATGACGCTGCTCAAGACAACAAAAAATCTGTTAAAGGAGGTTATGATAATCCAGCAATAGAAGGATTTTATGACTTGGATAATGTTTATAATGAAAAGGTGCAACGAAGACCAATACCAGTTGAGTGAACTTTATACATACAGTAATAAATATTAAATTTTGAATTATACTAAATATTTATATTTTTTATAGTACAATAATTCCAATACATCAATATACAGCAATGGAAGTAAATCCAGTCAAAGAGATTCAAAATCAAAAGGAAAAATTCAAGGTTTTAAAAGAAATGATGGTGATAGTTCCAATGAAACAAGAGAGATATATTCACGAGATTTGTTTGGAAGAGAACCAACAAGGGATTTTTATGGCAGAGAACCAATACCAAAAGATTTCTATGGAAGAGAACCAACTGTGAGAGAATCTTACGGACGAGAACCAACTGTGAGAGAATCTTACGGACGAGAACCAACTGTCAGAGAATCTTACGGACGAGAACCAACTGTCAGAGAATCGTATGGAAGAGAACCAATTCCAAAACAGAATAAAATGACTTCAAACTATGATACGTGGAATGAATGGGAAGATTTCTACGATACTCGTCAACAACATAACAAATACTATGAAAAAGATTACGATACAACGTTTTAATAGCTGTGATTTATTTTTCGTTAATACTTGTTAGTGTCAAGCGTTTTGCTCAGATTTCCTTAGTTACCTCCAATAAGAGAGTAAATGAATGTGTGATTTTAAAATGTATAAATTGTAAAAATGTGATTAAGCAATTGAGGAGTTTGTGTTAATTTTTTAGAATAGTTTAGAAACTTCTTACTAATTCCAATTTGTGTAAAGTGGTGCTTAAATATTTTACACAGATGCTGCACAGAACTTTAAAAATAGGACAAGTAGTGTGGTGTATTGACTACTATGATAGTGGTTAATTTTTACAACAGTTTTCCTTTTCTTTGTACTTTTTAAAATATTTTTTTTATTAAAATATGCAATTAGTAAAAATAAAATCTGCTTCTCTGTTATATAAGATAAATAATTACAAAGAGAACTCTTTAAATATCACTTAAATTTAGATTAGCGATGTTACATAAATACAACTTGTTCCTGTTCTTGTGCAATTACTGTGAGATTAGTAATTGCACAAGAAGTATTTATTATTTTACAAAATACGTAAAAATGATTTATTAAAAATATTATTACACATAGGTACTGATATCACTAGGAATGCTTTTTAAGAATTTGTAGTAACTGAAAACTACTAGCCACAAGTATGTCTGCAAAATATAAATAAAAGTAAGAATTTCTCAATTACATTCAAAATACAATTACCACTTACGAAACCTGCGACATAAAATAACTCTAATAGCTTTAAATATTGCTGGAAAATAAATTTTGTTAATTAATTATTCACTTTTTATAGCAAATATGTAATTAATAATTAATTACAGCACTTACAGACAACATTGCAGCGACAGTAATAGAGCCAATAAAAAGGCCAAACCGTACTGCAGAAATTACTAGCCACGGGATTAATAGATTTGTTTTGTGTGTCTAAAATAACAGAAAAAATAACAAACTGCTTTTATTTGAAGTTTTTTAAACTTACTCCAAATATTCCGACAATTAAACAGAAAAAACTTATCATTCCTAAGATGGCACTTATGATATCCATAATGTTAATATCTGAAATAATTTTGCAATTATTTTCCATCTTATTTATAAAAATTAATTTAAATTTAATTTACTTGTAACAATAATATTTTTCTCCACTCTAATCTCCGAGAGAACTATCACAAATTGCAGTACAACACCGAGCTGTAAATAGGGTTTGTTTACAATACAGTTTAGACTACTAATTGTCAAGTATTCACAAGAGTCCAATTCGCAGCAACTAAAGATCCATAACGAAGTGGGCAAATGCAACAGCAGTTATCTAATGTACACATTTACGAGGGCTATAAAATAAAAGGTAAACGTTTATCAAATAATATCTTTTTACTTATATTATTACAAATGTATCAATAGAATGCATTATTGTCACAAAAATGATTTAATACCATTGTTTTTGTGTATTTTAATTAAAAAATATTTATTTCTCATTTTTCTACAGTATTTTCTACACTAATGTTTAACGATTCAGTTCTTATCACTGACGAAGCAGCAGGAAGTAACTATAAACCATGAGTATAATGTACAACTGCGCAAGAAAATATCATTTAATTTTGATTAAATATTTAAAAAGGAATTTTTATTTAATTAATTACGTAAATTATTGTGATAATTATGTAACAGCAACACATAATAATCTCCAGTGCGCTCTGAAAAATTAAAATTTAACTGATTTTTATTTTATTAATTAAAAAACTAAAAATATTTTTTTTTATGGGAAATATACAATCTAATGTAAATAAATCGTTGGATACTTACAACACTATAAATACTGAAATACATGTAAACAATACTTAAAATTAAAGTGGAAATGCAATGGCAAGCAGAGACAAAAAACCATGGAAGTAGATATATTTTTTTATCCTGAAATTATTCAATTAAAATATTTATTATTAAAATCAACACCACTTACTGAAGCAACAGCTTTAATTAAACAGCTGAATCCTAAAACTCCCAACAGTGCTTCAGAAAAAACAACATAGTAAGACCAGCCTTTGTCTATATTAAAATGTAGAATATTAGCAAAAAATCTAGTAAATTATATTTGAAATTGAATAAAAAGTTAAATATAAACTTGATAGAAGAAGTCCACTGACAGTTATCATTAGTGTTAAGTCAGTGTCAACAAGAAAAAAAACTGCATCCGTTAAAGCTGACATTGTCCAAAACTAAGTGAGAAATAAAAACAGTGAAAAGTAAAAAATATATTTTGAATATTGTATCACCATTTCAAATGCAGCAACTACTGCAACACCTCCTTTCAAAGATAGGCAAAGGCAACAGGATTTCATACAAGCCATATTCGAGGAAGGTTTACAACCAAAGGCTAAATATTAAATGCATTACTGAAGTGTTTTGTTTTCTCACTAGGAGATGAAATCAATGTTGCTGGTTTATAAAGTAAACGATAGACGGACCTAGATTCATTTGTAATGTAGAATGTAGAAGTATTCTACATCCTTAGTTGCAAAAATAGTTAAAGATATTCAATTGTTTTAGAGAGAACGATTCAGTGGATTGGTAATAACTGTCAATTTTTAAAATGTTGTGTTATCTCATAATGTAGCTTTATGAGCTTTCTAGATATCTGAGACCCTGAAATTAAAGACCCTGAACTAGTAAGCCTTTATGGCAATACTAGAAGTAAACATTTTTGTTTATTTTTGGTAATAGTTGCCAACAGTTCTCGTGGTAACTCATCTCTTGTTCACTCATATTATTAATTTGTAATTTAAATTACCGCGACCACACAGAATGTTAGCATTTACAGCAAGTCGGCTAGTTTGATTTCTCAATTAAATTAGTATAAACTATTTTTACGACTTACAAAATTTAATTTCAATGAAATGTTATAAAATTTTTTTATTCTGACATAGAAATCTGATGAGAAAGAAATAGAAAGTAAACCTTAGATCAATGATCCTCAACCTTTTTTTTGTCACGGTAGGCACACTTTTATTAATTTTAAAATTAGGTTGCACATTAACAATAAGATAGATAAAAATTTATGTTTTTATTTCCAAAAATAACCAAAAACCTTAAAAATCATTAAAATTTGGTTAACTTAAAATCAAATTGTATGTATTCTGATGCCCTGATTGCATTTCTGACATCAGAATTACAATATATTGCTTCAATTCCTGAAAAAAATAGCAAAAAAGGCAATTTCCAGCAATTGTGACAGCCTTTTAGACACACATCCGGAAGCCATCTCGGACATGGATCCACCATTCAGAGTACACCAGGAGGCCTCGCCTCTCAATCACATGACCCTTTTTAGCCCCACTGCTGAGGCTCAGTCAGTCTCGTACTAGAGGTTCTCTGGTCTGTGGTCTAGTCAGTGATTGAGGCATGAGCAGCTCAGATAGAGATGAGTCTCTTCTGGCTGGCTTTGATGCCTAAACAGCGTAATCATTTGGGTCTTCCTGATGATTCCCCACTAGGCACATGATCGACACTAGTCCCATGGCTGAGAGCCATAGAACTTTCCTTTAAATTATCATGATTCACCATAATATGATTAGTCATGGGCAACAGGATTCAGGATGGTGTTGACTCTGTCAGTGACTTGATAAGCAGACTAAGTGGTTTGAGGGATCCTCTTAACTACTTGAATAAATACTTATTTGACTTAAGTTATTGCCTGAGTCTTATTTTATTCATGTCTGCCCCTTCTAGCTGCCTAATGCACTCCAAATGTGTTAGACAGTCCAAAAAGCAATCACACAAGTTTCATTAAAATTTAAAATTTTTATTTTCACAAAATGAAAAAACCCTTAAAAATAATCCAAATTTGATAAACTTAATGGTAGGTTCCCACTTGTGTTCACACAAGAAGCAATGTAAAAAAAATTGACGCAACGCAAGCTGATTGCGGCTTGCGACTACAAATTTGTTTGAAGTAGTCGTTAATTTCTACTTCAACTCAAAGTTGAAGTAAGACGCAACGCAAGGTATTCAGTCGCCACTAATTGAGCCTTAAATTTGTTTGTTGATCCATCCTGGTTGACTTTGATTGTATAAAGCCATTGTGACTTGATGGCCTTTTTTCCTTTGGGCAGGCTTACTATTTTCCATACTTGATGTTTTATCCTGTTTGCATTTTGACATTGCTTCAGTGGTTTTTACCTTTGGTCTTCCAAACGCATGTGAAGGGTTTCATCGCAGGGGCGGATCCAAGGGGGGGGCCATGGGGGCCATGGCCACCCCCTTGGAGAAGTTTATATGTCATAGAGTACATTTTAATCTGTGACTTTAAGGAAAAATATCTTAGACTGCACCCACACATGGCACCTATTAATCCTTCCCTCCTATATTACTCATAATGGTACCTCAAAATTTTTTTATGGCCCCCTCCTTGAGAATTTTCTAGATCCACCCCTGTTTCATCGATCGCATTATCATTCTGTTTTGTTTCCATGTAATTATCATTAGAGACATTATTCCTGTTGGTTCTTGTATTTTCATCATCTTGTTCATTATTATGTATGTCACTCAGCTCATCATAAGTTTAATCAGTGTGTTGATTGTTATTCATAACCCAACGGTTTTGCATGGCTTGCGCAAAATGCGGATTTCTAACTTTTGCCCCCTTTAGTTTAGAACATTTATTTTTACAGGATTTACATTGTTTTACATCATATATTTCGATAATAAAGTCAATTTTAGACATTTTTTTTGCCGCAATGGCTTGACGGATACAAAGCAGGTTGCTTGCGGGCTTCCGTCAGTTTCTTTGCGGCCAATCAGCATGCAGTCTGCGGCCAATCAGCATGCATTCTGCGCATAAAACGTGCCAAGGTTGCGTTTAGAAATCAGCACAACTAAAACGGATTGATAACTATCCCTATGAGAACTCGTGATCCGCATATACGGAAAAACTGTTAATTCCTTTTATAAATTGAATACGACTTGTTTACAACTTGATTACTAGTAGTGTCTATATGGATACCAGTTGAATACAAGTTGAATACTATTTGAATACTAGTTGATTACTAGTTGTATTAACATAGATGCTAGTTGCATGCAGGTTGTATCAACATAGATACTAGTTGCATGCAGGTTGTATTAATATAGATACTAGTTGTATACTAGTTGAATACAAATTGTATCAATATGGATACTACTTGAACACTATTTGATTACAAGTTGTATCAATATAGATACTAGTTGCATGCAGGTTGTATTAATATTGATACTAGTTGAATACTAGCTGCATCTATACAGATACCATTTGAATACTAGTTGTATTTAACCAGTAGCCAGATAGTATACAAGTTGTAAACAACATACTTTTGGATTTATATTTTATAAGTAAGTTTATAATTTTATTAATGAAATAAATGCAATCAATCAAGTTTTATTGAAATAAAATTCAACTTTTATTAAATTCATGTACAAATCTTTTCTCATCATTCATTAATATTTGATATCTAATCCAAGTTTGTGTAATGAGAAACAGTCT
>JAQFZN010002820.1:0-10404 GCA_034687075.1 Geophilus carpophagus | reverse complement strand
ACTTAAAGCAACACAGGTACCATTACTTCCACAGTCTTTTTCTTGGCAAGGATCTATAAATACAATAAATTTATTGCGATAAAATATTTTTTTACAATAATTTAGAATTAATTTTAAAAGTAAAAGCTAACCTTTTTTCTTGCATCCATCTAAAGGTACTCCAGGATTATTGAATTCGTATGTTGAATCTATGCATTTACAAACATAACCATTTTTCTCTGGAGATTGACTGGAGTCTGTTGCACATTTCAAATTTTCAGTTCCAGGACAAACAGAATCACACTTTACTGAAAAATCAAAAAAAAATTGAAATATTGGCTCTCATTAGATAATGATGACAAATACAGACCTTCACACAATTCTCCAAACACATCAGGATTGCATTCGCAAATAGCTTTGCCAGTTAAAACTACACAATTGCCATCAGGTCCACAATCTTTTGTATCACAAGGACTTGTAACTGCAATAATATATTTTTTTCAATCATTTGAAATCAGTTTTAAAAGAAAAAGTTAACCTATTTTCTTGCATCCAGCTGAAGGTAATTGAGGATCTTTGAATTCGTATGTTGAATTTATGCATTTACAAACATAAGCATTTTTCTGTGGAGATAGACTGGAGTCTTTGTCACATTTTAGATTTTTACTTCCAGGACAAACAGAATCACACTTTACTGTAACATCAAAAAACAAATTGAAATATTGGTTCTTATTAGATGATGATGACAAATACAGACCATCACACAATTCTCCAAACACATCAGTTTTGCATGTGCAAATAGCAGTGCCAGTTGAATCATCACATATACCATCAGATCCACAATTGTGTATGGCACATGGCTTTGGAACTATGAGAAAATTTTAATCGTTAGAGAATATTCTTTGATAGACCTAAATAGCTGTAATCTTTTGTTTTATTAAATTTAAATAATAAAATGATTTTTCTAATCAAATTTTAGGCGAGCTAGGATGAATGGAAGTAGAGCTCTTGCCAGCCCAATTGCTACTTCTTTTGGAAGAGGTTCATGGCCCTCTGACTCTTCCTCTTTGGGTGTGCCAGTGTGCTTTATATTATGAAATAACTATCAGCAGCTTCTAGTATCCATTATTCTTTTCTTAAACTGAAGTATGAAGCTAAATGGTTCGTTTTACTTTGTTTTATTATTGCATTAGCACAGATTTGCTTAAATATTGCACAGATTTTGCATACAATTCAATATTTACTTTGTGTAGGATGAATCGAGTCGTCTGATGTACTAATTATTTTTTAATATTTAGCTACAAGCTGAAGTATACATTTCTTATTTTTATCACTTTAAGCTTCAAGAGCTTATTAAAAAGTGAAATTTAGAAAATTGTTGATGAATGTAGTTAACAACTATCATGTAAATAATTTTTTTCAATCAGAAAACACAACAAAATGAAGTTATTTTTTAAACATTTTATGATGGTACAACTTAATTGCATCCTCCAGGGTTGCACCGCACCCGTGCGGCAGAGTACCGGAACGGAATTTTTACTTGTGATGACTTTACTTTAGGTAGTTGTGTCAAAATAAAACTTTGCTTCCTCGCGCTGACCTAGCACCCACTTGCATTTCTTTAACCCCCTCTTTTCTGAAGTCTTGAATGAAAATAGGAATTCGACTCACAATAGAGGGGGTAAAACGTAACTAAAATATCTTTTTATCTAAAATATCTTTCTCTCCCCTGATTTAAAGTGACAGTTTAGTTGTCAAAAATAAAGGCCTTTGTTGGGAAATTCCTATTAGATTTTAGTAGTTTTTGTTCTCGAATTATGATTCCCTACAGATGATATTATTTCACATGTACATTTCTTGCTTTGATATTCTATTTAGTTTTACGAGACAAACTATAACATTTTAACCCCGACTACAAACCTTTGCTTTCTTTATACTTAATAGAACAAAAATTCAATATATATTTTACTCAAATATATTTCTAAATTTCTGTAGTTAATTGAATAGCAATTATGATATTGATTATAACAAATTATCAAAGTTCAAACCTCCATCTGCCATTAAACTATTGAAATTTTAAATAAACATGTATTTTTTTTACTGTGTAATAAGTAAATCAAACGTAATTACCGACTTGTGTATTGGCGTACGTAATTAAACAGTCAAAAATGAGTATAGAAAACACAAATAATTTTTTCTTCATCCTAAAATTCATGTTGTCTTGTAACATATTGCTCTCTGCAACGATCTGCCAACAGGACTTTTACTTCAGTTATATCTTTAAGTAATATATTTTGATGATTTTTTGGGCCTGTTACACAGTTGTCTTTTATAGTAGAATTTAACTGTACAATTTGAGATAACATCTTGAAAATATGCTGTGGTTTGCTAAGTATTAGGACAGCTGTTACAGTACATCTGTTAATATCTTGATTATTTAGAATACCTGTCCAAAAAATCTGGTATTCTTCAAATATTTTCACAAACACTCATCAAATTAACAGTTGTTTTTGTGTATATAAACAAATCCGTAGAAATATCATCTAATCAGGTGGTAGATATAACAATTTCAGGTATAAACCTGTATTAGGATTCTCTAGATTCTATCAGTTACACAATTCTCTAATTGATAATGAATTGGCAAATTTATGCAAAGTCCCAGAGTCTTAGCTTCAGAGCATTTAGTTGGAATTAAGGTTGGAATCAATATTCAACTGGCCGTTTATCCATTGATTTCTTATTTTTGTTGTAAATTTTTTTAAAGCCGTTTGTTCGTTCATTTCATATTTTAGAATTTTTTGTTTGATTTTGAGAAAGTATAACGTATTTGTATTACGGTAATTATGATAAACGAAACGAGATAACAGTATATCATAAAAAATTTATTACAATACATACATATATTACAATTATCCTTTTACAAATTGTGGTTTAGCTTGTACTATTTGTGCTTGTGATTGCCAAAAGTTGTACAGAAATTGACCAACAGTGTTAATATGGTATAATAAAGCTCGCAGTGTAAATTGCACTTGATGAAAAGCTGCTGATACTTTAGGATCCAAACGAACTTGCTTAAACAACAGCAAATTGGCAACTATTAACTCGCCATTTTCAACATCAGATTTCAGACTGAGAATCTGTAAAATAAAAAAATAAATAATTTTAAACTAAGACAGAACCAATAGAAATGTAACAGTCGGCAGTAATACTTTTTAATGCAATCTTGTAAACATGTTTTAAATCATATAAAAGTAGTTTACTTTAAATTCTTTTAAATACTGTACTCTAATTTGAAAAAATACAAAGCTTTTTTGTCAGTAATGGCAACCTAGCAACAGGAAGTAAGCTGAGCAGTTATTTAGATATGTTACATTTTAATATTTGCAAGTACCTGATCATCCAAAGTATGCATATTCTGGTTTGTTTTATTGATTTTGTACTTTCCAATATAATCTTGAAGCATTTCTACTTGAATATAAACAGGATTGGAACTGCTGCCTTCAATTGGCATTTCTGAAAGCACATCTTCAAGAGATTTGTCAACTTTTCCAATTTGAATTTGTAAATCATCCAACATTTTTTCCAAAATTTGAAAAGGTCCACTCGGTTGTGGTTGTTGGCCATGCGTGTTGTAAATAATTAAGAAAGTACACAGAGTAAATATAAGCCGATTCATAATCTAATAAACAATAATCGTATATAGTTGGGATATTACTTAGTAATTGGAAAAGCAAAATGACTTACTTGTATTGAAGAGTGCAAGTTGGTGTCTGATGAAATGTTCTGTGATTTAGGTTTGATGAAGTAATGGCCTATTTTGAGTATGAATTAAACTTTTGTTATATCATTTTCAAGATAGTTATCTCACAGGATATGGATTTTTCCAGGTGATTAAACTGTTAACATCACTTTTATTACAGGTGGACTGGTTTGCAAATGAGTTCATTATCATATTGTTTTAATATTCACCATTTTGTGATAGTATTTAATGTGTAATATTATTGGAAATTGGCTAATTATGGATAGAGAAATTATTAGTTAAGTGTTTGAGAAAATAAATTTTGAATTATTTTTTTTTAATTAAAAAATTGATTTTAAAAGTAAAAATTTTTGTTTTAAAAGAGGTCAACATATTGCTGCTTTGTTGAAATGAGTATTAATTAGATGTTTTGACATCCTCATACACTTTCTGTTAGTTCAGTTCAATGGAAATGGAAGAGAAGTAAATAAAATGTAATACATATTGTTTGTAAAGTTTTCAGGTGTAAATTGGTGAGGTGACTAGTGCATGAAAAAGCATTAGAATTCTTGTGAGAAGTGTTAAAAAATAAATGAAGTTAAATGTTGATTTTTATTAAGTCATTTTAATCCAACCTTGTGCAAATGAACCTTAAAGTGAACTTTTTCAACACCAAACAAATAAAAAGATCCTCTAGAGCAGCGTTTCTCAACCACCGGTCCCACGGACCGGTACCAGTCCGCGAGAAGATTTGACCGGTCCGCAGAAAATTTTTACTTGTCTGCATCAGTGTAATGTGACTTATTTCTAGGTATTAAAGTTTAATACCTAGTAAAATTTTATTGTTAAAAAAAATTTACCGGTCCGCAAAATTTTTTTTACAAATTTTACCGGTCCGCGAGCCAAAAAAGGTTGAGAAACGCTGCTCTAGAGTCCAAAAAAATCAACTTTTTCACCAGCACTGGCTCAAAAGTTTTGGCTGGGGCTGGTTTTCAACTTATATCTGCCCCTGCACTAATTATTTTCGGCCATCCTAATATATTTAAGTGCCCCATAGGTAAATTAGGTAACTGTTTAGGGCTCTGACTTGAGGTTTTTATCTAAAGGATCTTTTTTACGTTATAGTACAAAATGAGGCCCAAAATTATATTCTGCCTTGAGCTCCTAATTATCACAGCACACATGTAATAATACCAATTACATCATTTAAAAAAATCTCATTTTTATTTTTATATCAGAATACCGGTATTTTTTTTTCCAATTGATATTTATCTCAATAAAAACACTTGTAAGATTGCTGGTGCTCTCCAGCAGCACAGCAACCTGTGGATACTGCTCTATTTGCATCAGGGCTTAATGAGAAAAGCATATTTAAGAGTCAATTGTGCCATCTGACGACAACTTGCTACACTAAATCTGAAACTCAAGCCTGTAGTGACATCTAGTAACAAGTTGAACGGGATATGATTAGTGTAAAAAATAAAGGACGCTCCTATCTGATGGCACAAGGCCTATTGTTTTCACCATTCATTTGTGTAGGTTTCATTTACTTAATGGGCTTAGTTCGGATTAACGCCCGTTGGCTAGGCCAACGATTTTTGGCCAGCAAGGCCATTTCTAACCTTCTGAACACGATGTTGTGGTCAAAACTCCCAAAAAGTGAATATTTCAAGTTCAAAACGAGCATTGAAGTCGTCGATTGCAGGCTATGTGTGCCTGGGATTCGCCATTGCTGTCGCTGCACTGCTGCCGATCGGCGCCACCTAGTGGCAGTTTTAATGAACACAGACATAAACAAAATGACAAAATAAGGCCAAATTCTCTGAGGGTTTTTTTTTTTGTTTTTTTTCTTTTCCCCTCCTTTAGGATGTACATTTCTGGGTTTTAAATAATGTGTTATATATCTAATCATTAAATTTATTTCATATAATATTAATATATATAATAATATACTTTAATCTTTTATTATTAATAATAATATAAAACATGGAACATGTGGAATGTATAAATCTTGCATGCTAACTGGCAGAAAATGTGTGCAACAAACTTATTTTACAGCGCCACCTGACTACGACGCTCTTTAAAATTGGCTTTTTTCTTATGACAGTTGTCATCACTATTGATACTTGGCATTGGGCGGGAAGTATGGTACTTGAAGGGTTAACAAATCAGTTTTCCAGAACATTCTGGAACATTGGAAAGTATCACATGACATTTCTCAACCAATCAAAAATTTCAGTTCGCATTTAAGTTCGCGCATTTTTTCTCCCCGTTCAATTCCACGTGAGATTGACGAGCCGTAACTCACTTTATTTCTTCACAGGTTGCCTTAGACATGTTATTTTCGACAAGAGGATTGATAATTCTGGCTTCCATACTAACCGCAAGTAGGTTATTTTGTTTTGTTATTATTATAATATAATTTTTATACGAAATGATTGAACGAACGACTTGATGTTTGACGTATATTTTTCCAAGGAATAGTCAGAGTCGAGTTATTTACGAAGCACACGTATTTTGTAACGGGAATGTTTAAATTCGGGGTATAGTTTGTTATACTGTCTCTGCTTCCACTAGATAGACTGTGTTTTTTGTAGAAACAATTAGACACAACACTTAAACTGAAAATCTATGGTAAATTTTATTCAGTTTAGTAAAAATAAAAAAATAAAAGATGATGCAATTTGTTTTTCTTTTAATAAATGGCGGGAAAGGGAATCTTCCGTTGCCTTGTAAATTAATTTTTTCAGAAAATTTTGCAATTCTCTAAATACATCGACAAAGTATAATTTCCTTTAATGCCTTGGTAGTTTAGTCGTATGTCAGTCCATTTGTTAATTGTGTTTGACTGGTGTTTGATGTTTTCTTAATTGTTTTTAACAGTGTTGATTGAAATAAGTCCACAATTAATTTTCACTTTTTTGAATTAGTTTCTTGACTTCCTTTGCAGCTGGTTAATTTTTTTTATTCATTCGCATTTCCTTGAGCGGCACCAAATAGGATGAATACAGCTGAGCGGAAGCGGACGTACGGAGATTCCGTTACTTATATTTATCTCAGCTTGATTTTTATAACTTCCACACACTAAAATCGATTAGTATTTGAGATAATCCGTAAAGCGGCTTAGGGCGGGAAGAAAATATTTGAAATTAAGCACAATTCAACTCAGGTTACGGCTTTACCTTGACGCTGACCAAGCGGCATGTTTCATGCAGACATGTTGTGGCTGTCGTTTCTCATAAAAATAAAATAAAAATAAAATAATACTAGAATGTATATTTTTTAGCAAAAATATTAACAAGTAAATGTCTGAACGGACTAATTGTCATTCGACTGTTGACCGAGTATTTTTTAACTGATTTCTCATTTCTGACGATTCGTCTAGCATGTTTGACGTCACAAATCAACAGTTGGTTGCAGAATGAGGGATATTTGTGTGATAATTGTTTATCACACAAATATCCCTCAACCAACTGTTGATTTGTGACGTCATTTTTAATTTAACATTTTTAATTTAACGATTTTTATGATAAATATCAAGGTCAAAATAACAGAGATAACTCACAAATTGGTTTTTAGAAGTCTATTTATTCTGCAGTTTCTTGATTCTTGAAAAATATTTAAAAAAAACAGATATGACGTCATTTGATGTCATCTTGGTTATAGTGTCAAAACAACTAAGCAATTAATACCAAAGATTAAAGAAGTTGGTTTGAATTTCTTAATAATTTCCAATTAAAATTCAACTTCCAATGGAAAATTTTCTTTGCAATATTGAAACTTCATTAAAATTTGTTTCAATGAAATTTTTTAACATGCATTGAATAGGGCAACCAACCAAAAAAAAAATTAGTTTGTAATATCAAGAAATTTGTTATAATAAAGTTTATTATAACGAGGTTTGACTTGAAGTGTATACCGTAGAGCATCAGTGGACCAAATCTAAAAATATTGGTTGCTAGAAATA
The DNA here is from genome assembly GCA_034687075.1 of Geophilus carpophagus. Taxonomy (NCBI): domain Eukaryota; kingdom Metazoa; phylum Arthropoda; class Chilopoda; order Geophilomorpha; family Geophilidae; genus Geophilus; species Geophilus carpophagus. The sequence continues at coordinate 2,719 of JAQFZN010002820.1, read as the reverse complement.
AAGGTGGTTACTAATGATAAGGATTATCCAGCCAGATCTGTTTAATTTAATCTCTATTTTTAATTTAATTTTTATTTTTTACTTAAGTTATATTTTTAATAAGTGAATTCATATTTTTTAGATAAATTTATATTTTTATTAAGTGAATTCACATTTTATCAACCTGAAAATACATTTAATTAAAGTGAATATACATTTTTTTTCATATGAACATGCATTTTATTAAGTAAACATGCATCTTATTAATGGAAAATATATTTTAGCAATGTGAAATTGCATTTTAGCAACGGAAAAAAATCTGTAAGTTCCAGTAAAATAATTTTCCTGGAACAAATGTTGGAGTCAAAAAGTATCACAATTTTATTCCTTTTTATTTATTTTCAAAACTGAATGATTACAGCATCAGCCATTAACTTTTTGGTGGCAACCATTACATAGCATCATTACGTCATTCTGCTGAAGTCACCAGAAATGTAGGTCATTGAACCACACTGCTCATATTAGTTGAAAATCCAGACTTGGGTAATTGATAAGCGGTTTATCGAAAATGTGATATTAATGTAGAATTATTAAAAACTTGTAAGGTGGGTAACGAGTTTAAACAAGTGTTTTATTTTCTCTAACCAGCAGACTAAATACCTGTGTCGTTAGTTATAATCCTGTTCAAGCATTACTTTACTCGATTTGTGTAAAATCATTTTATCATTTACTACGTGACATCAGATGAGACCAACTACAAGTAAATTTAAGGAACGAATTGATTTGTTCTTTGTTATTCTTATTATTACGAAAAAAAAGATTTCGATTTTTCTTTTATGTCTCATGAAAACGATTATAAAAATTTTTTTATTAATGGAATTGACATATTTACAAGTGGCAATGTCACGTTTTCTAAATACTCTTTATGAATTATCAAGTCTGGCAGAACAAAACCTGGCAAGTCTAACGCCATCTTACCAGGCGGCCATTGATCTCTATAGCATCATCTGATTCCTGGCTCATCACAGATCACATGACATTTCTCAACCAATCTAGAATTATTAAATCGGCATTTAAGCTCACACATTTTTCTCCCCGTACTATTCAATTCCACGTGAGGTTGATGAGCGGTAACTTACTTTATTTCTTCACAAATTGCCTTAAACATGTCATTTTGGACAAAAGTATGGATTCTAATGGCTTCCTTAGTAACCGTAGGTGGGTAATTTTGTTTTGTTGTTATTATTATAATATACTTTTTATCCAAAATGATTGAACGAACGATTTGATGTTTGACTTATATTTTTCCGAGGAATAGTGACAGTCGAGTTATTTACGAAGCACAGGTGTTTTGTAACGGAAATGTTTAAAATCGGGGTATAGTTTGTTACTGTCCCTGCTTCCATCAGATGGAGTACGCGACACTAAACACCAGTGGTTTTTGTAGCTTTCTTTTAACGTTTTTTTGTAGAAAATTGGCCCGGTTATAAACAATTAGACAACACTTAAACTGGAAATCTATGGTAATTTTTTATACAATTTAGTAAAAATAAAAAATAAAAGATGATGCAATTTGTTTCTCTGTTAATAAATGGCGGGAAAGGGAATCTTCCGGGGCCTTGCAAATTAATTTTTTTTCGAAATTTTTACAATTCTCTAAATACATCTACGACTAGTATAATTTCCTTATGATTGTCCTTTAATGCTTTGGTAATTTAGTCGTATGTCAGTCTAAAATCGATCAGTATTTGACATAATCCGAAAAGCTGCTTAGGGTGGGAGAAAAATATTTGAAATTAAGCGCAATTCAACTCAGCTCAGGTTACGGCTTTACCTTGGCATTGACCAAGCGGCAAGTTTCATGCAAACATGTTGTGGCTGTCGTTTCTCATAAAAATAAAATAAAAATGAAATTATATTAGAATGTATATTTTCTAGCAAAAATCGTAACAAGTAAATGTCTGAACGGACTAATTGTCATTCGACTGTTGACAGGGTATTTTTTAACTGATTTCTTATTTCTGACGATTTGTCTAGCTTGTTTGACGTCACAAATCAACAGTTGGTTGCAGAATGAGGGATATTGTGTGATAATTGTTTGTCACACAAATATCCCTCTTTCTGCAACCAACTGTTGATTTGTGACGTCATTTTTAATTTTACAATTTTTAATTTAACATTTTTAATTTAACGAATTTTATGATAAATATCAAGGTCAAAATAACAGATAACTCACAAATTGATTTATAGAAGTATTTATAGTGTAGTTTCTTGATTCCTGAAAAATATTTTAAAAAATAGATATGACGTCATTTGATGTCATCTTGGTTATTGGGTCAAAACAACTATTAATTAATACCAAAGATTAAAGAAGTTGGTTTGAATTTCCTAATAATTTCCATTTAAACAGAATTCGAAATTTAATAATATTCACATCAACAACATAATTAAATGAAATAAGTTACATGTTTATTCATTACATATTAAACGTTACATACGCAGTCAATAAAAATTCTTGAGTTACTATTAATGACTGTTGTTTGGGTTTGCGATAAACAGCTGAAAATGGAATCCATTTTTCTATTCATTTAAGTTTCTCTCCTGAAAAATTACTAACACTAAATTCTGATTTCATCATCGCTCGACATCAAAAGGTCACAGTAACATGTAATAGAGCTAAAAAAAACGTAATTATCTATTCAAAATAACTTATTTTATTTTCCTCTCAGTATATTGTCAT
>JAQFZN010002819.1:0-10406 GCA_034687075.1 Geophilus carpophagus | reverse complement strand
ATTTTATTTTACAAGCAAAATTAATAAAACATTGTTTATTAATGTCAACTGTGTGCTACTAGGTCTGTACCTAAAAGCGCATTAATCAAAATATTAAATAAAAACAAAATTGATCTTTCGAATTACGTTTCATTAACCTTTCACAAAATTACAAGCAGCTAACATTACACCAAATTCAATTATAAAGCCCAAAATAAAACAAACCCACACACCAAAATTCCCGTATACTTTTACAAAAAAAAGAAAAATAAGATCACGATAAAATTCACTTAAAACCATTATTTCTAAGTGACCTCACAGAAAGACATTTATGATTTACGCCTATAATCCGATCAAATGATAGCAAAATCCAATATTGTCATTTTTAGTTCCAACATGACATATATAAAGAAAACACAGAAAAAAATATTAAAAAACTAATAAACTTTTTATACATATGTGTATACACCACATTATATCAAGAAATAAAATTTTATGTCTCATTTATCAGTACATACAGTATCATTTCCTATAAACTATCAGAAAGCAAATACAACCACACCCACAATTACACATCAGTAATGACATTAGCAGAGAAATTCAATATCAACAAACGACATAAAAACAAGAAGGCAGCAAAACCCCAAACCAACCAAACGTTTAGTCAAGCATGGTGTAAAGCGAGAAGGGACTTTGGCTTTCAACCGTAGTGATCATGCACGCTTGATTGATATCACTTTCTATCCTAACTTGGTCACTTGGCGGAGATGACCTCGTCGCCCATCTTGTTCCCGCCATTTGTCATGACAAACTTCATCCCTCAGAGGTCTCTTGATTTACATTCGCCTGGAGCACGCACCCAGTCGACTGTCGTTGATCTGTGCCATGACCTCGTCGCCCTCTTTCACGTCACTCTCTTTACATCATTCGTCCAATGACAAATCCTTAAAAACGCTTCCAGACAACGCTCACCCATCAAAAAAATTAATCAATCTTTTTTCCCTATTTTCTCTCTCTTTTCATTTCTCCGTTAAAACCGACGCCAATTTATTTCCCTTAAATTAAGAAAAAAAGTGAAAAGGAAAAAAAATATGGCGGAACCGCGTTGTACTAATCAAATCTTTAACGCCATGTAATTACAAGGAGGTCCACCATCATTAAAAATCCAATAATTATAATCAAAAATTATTTCGTCATCAAATGTCACGAAAATCGACAAACTGCCGAGGATTAGGTGCACGCGCTCATTAAAAGGCGCTCAACTTGTCGCATTTTTCCACTGATGAATAGCCCCGCCTTCGTGTTAATCCCATTCACATTTAAAACAGTGGACTTTTACAGTGCCCGATATCTCTTCCTTAAAGTTAACCTTTTTCTTCGCTTTTCTCTCTCTTTCTCGACTTTATCCGCGGGACAATGGAAATCGATTTAATTAGTCTGTCCAAAGTGGAAGGAAAAGCGGCTTCTTCTTCATTCGACTCTTAATTGCTTTTCTGATTTAGACGATGCTCAGCTGATTCTTCTTCAGCTTCACTGAACTCGACCTCTTTCTTACGAGGACGATGAGAAAAATCTTTTCAAAACAAGAGTGAGTATCACCCTTGATTAGTTTGCTAATCATAACGCATCACCTGACAGGATCCCTCGACTTAACCCTTCAACTTTCATATTATCACTTACAGGCGAGGAAAATTCTCTTTGCCCAACGCTGCTAACATTAAAATTATTATTTTCAATTTCCACTTTAACCTTAATTCTCCATAAATTACGTCTAATTCCAGAGCGCCGGATGAAAAGTAGTATAAAAATACTTCTTAATTGATCAAACTCGGTTTAATCCGTGGAAGAAACGAGCAACTTGGCCCCACCTGTGCTCTTCTTTCCATTTTTTTATGATTGGATTATTACACTTAAAAAAGTTTTTTGAATTTCTTTTTCAGTTAAGTTTTTCAGTTGAGGAAATGGGAGGATAAAGAAAGCTAAAAGGAAAAAAATAAGCACCAGATGCTACATGCAGATTGTATAAAGATAAGGAAAAAATTTACCCTAAAATAATACTATTTTATGTAGGTTTTTCAATATTAAAGTTTAATAAAAATAACAATTTCAAAGTTTATGATACAATATTATGATATAAAATCACTTCGAATTATTATTTATGTCTCATCTGTTTTTTATATAATTCAATAATAAAATAATAAGAAAGTTTTGCTTACAAAGTTTTGGTTTCAAACTCATAAACGAGATAAACACGAGAACGTTTTTGTAGAGATTTATATAAATTTATAAAGATTTGTAGAGATTTATATACATTTATATACATTTATATAAACATTATATGTTTGCAGAAATTAAGTATATAAATTTGTTCAGATTTATAAATTTATAAATCTTAAATCTTAGAATTTACATCCTTGATCGTACAGAAATTCGTGTAATTCGAATCCGTGCAAGTCGAGAACTCAGTGTGTTATCATATATTTTTTCATATACTAAATCGATCATTGCATAGGTTCAAGAACCCTGTCCCTAACAAATATGTCACATTTCAAAAATCAAAAAATAATAAAGCAATAAATACTTTACTAACAATTAAATATAATTGTTTATTTCCTTACAAAAACAAAACAAGAAAAACCATTGCATTGGAAAAATAAAATAATCAACCCAAAAAGCAGAAGAAAACAAGAAAATTGTATTTTCTTCATAGATAAATTGACAAAGAACAAAACATCATGTGTAAAGATGTGGATACTTCAAAAAGCTGAAAGCAAATACAATTTGCACGGCTCAATGATTTCATGAATTCAGCCAACAAATAGTCGGATATTAAGAACAACAAATCTTTGTCCTAACCTGCTTTGCTATCGGCTGGCTTTTTGCCACAAGTAACCACACACAATTTAATTTCTTCAACAGCACGGCCGCCATCAGTGGAAGATGCTTACCATGCTCTGGTAGTTCACTCCCTCCGGCACACAAAAACATCATTTCTGCACTCAAGTGCGCTCACGTCGGCTCCACTCCAATAGGTGCATCTCGCAAATTGGCTGCTTAATTGGAAGATCACCTGCAGCAATAGGCAATCTTCTTAATGCATCACACACATATCTCTATTGTGTATTTCCACTTTCACTTCTACATGACATATTGCATACTTTACAAAGTCAAGTGTAAAGATTCAACAATTTAACCCCAACGTCTCTCCTCGTGAAAAAAATTAATTACAACTATTTCATTATGTCTCTTGATTTAAAACCTCTTGAATAAATGAAAAAGCAAATTAAAATAAAAGCTCCTATAATTTTCCAACAAAAAGAAAAGCTTTAAAGTGTACATAAAGCCAAAACTTTTATTTGTACCTGCAAAACTCTTTAGTTTATCTACCACAAAATCAAGTTAAAACAAAAAAGTTTGTTTTATTGTTGATTATTTTACTTCATCGCAATTATTTTATAAATAATAAAGCAGGAAGCAGTTAAAACCCAATTGTTTTACTTTAACTAGCTCCTCTGTTGGTGATTACCCCTTCTAAACTACCTTTAGAATTGACAATCCTGCCCCGTTCCCTTTAATTATCTCACAAGCTACAAATCTGTGTCCTGAAAAATTCACTAAATTTCAACAAATTAATTAGTTTATATGCATATCTTAATTACTGCTGAAAACTTAAGCTTTTTTTCCTGGGTCCTCATTATTATGTGGCAATGAAGTGTGAAAAGAGGTTGACCACCAATGCACCAAAGATATCACCCTTAAATTAAGTAGATGTGATCAATAGCCACGTTCAAAGAGCAGATTCAATCACACTCTTGTCATTTTAAAAAGATGATGAAGTGAATAAAAATTAGCTGCAGATAATGCTACTGCTATTTTAGCATCATTGATGCTAATAGTGTATTTTTATAGCGCTTAAAATGTGCAACTTGCATTTTTTAGCGTTTCAAAAATTAAATTAAAAATTTTGAAACTATGTTTTTTACCTTTCTCTTTAACACTAAATCTGTGTAATAATTAGTTAATAATTTAAACCTTCGTTGTATTTTTTTTACAACATGTCACATGCCAACTAAATAATTTAAAGTTTAAAACTTTAATTTTACATTAGTCAGAAAAAAAAAATTTAACTTTAAAATTTAAAAAATAATTTTACATACAGTACATTCTTTTTATTTTTTAAACAGCATAATTGTATTAAAAAATGCATAAACCATATAAATTTCACGAAAACATTGTTATTTGTAAATCTTAAATCCCTAACATACTTTCACCACATCAAATGCCATCAACAAACTTTTTAAGCATCGTCGTCATCATCATAAAAGAAAACTTTTAAAGCTCCTTAAAGAAAAGAAAAGAAAAAAAACATCTCGAGGACATGAAAGGACACTGGGCACATCGAGAAAACTAGGTCTGTCCCTTATCAACAATTTTCTTTTTGTTTTTACACTGATCTCATATACTTTTTAGTACATGATAAGAGATTGAGGTTTATCATCATCTCTTTTATTTATTTTTTTCCCCTTCTTCTCTTCATTCGAGAAACTACCTCAAAGATGTAATTTGGCCCCATGATGAGTACTATAATTACAGATAAGACACACGAGACGTTTAAGGCCAGGCAACAACCTTTCGGGCAATTTCCACCCCTTTTCCTCCTCAGACTAGTTAATTGAATGCGCGCCTCTTTTATTCATTCTTTTATTTCCGTAATGCAATTGCTACGAGAAAAGAAATCGCCCGTGAATTGCAAATACCATAACGGTTATCGCCTAAGCTCTTAGGATCAGGAATGTCATCTTCAAAGGCACACGTTTCTTGTTTACTCCAAAAGGCAGAAAAATCCAATCGAATTTTCCCCAGTCAGAAGATTAAAATTTGGAAAAGCGCACATCTCGTGATGCACGTCATGCGATTCGAAGCACTCAACATTTATATACAGCTCTTTCCTCTCTTATAGACACATCCATCCGAGTGCATACCGTTCGCATTATAAATAGAGGCACAGCCGTCAGGTGCCATGAATGTTGATCTGCGGTGCAGCTGCATATCACGATTGTCAGCAAAAGCAACTCCTGAAAACGGCTTCACACACATACACACACTTGCTTTTATACCGCTAAATCCCCGAGCATCAAACTTGCTTTGAACATCACGTAATTGACCAACGGACAAGGCACCCATTGCTGTTATTACCCGAGTAAATTCCATTTGCCTTTATGAAGAAGGAGGGTCGTTCAAGAGGACAAACTCGATATGTGTGTGTGTGTGCATTGGTTAGAAACAACAATTTCTGCTCACACTCATTTCCCACTGTCAAACCTAGTGGAAACTGCAATACCAAGTGAGAGTAAGAGAAAAGGGAGAAAGGAGAGAAAAAAAAGCAAACTCGACAGCTTGTAAGAAACCTCATCACTACGAGAGAATCTTGCCAAAGAAGAAACAAAAGCAATTTAACAGTATGAAGCATTACATGTGAAATGGAAAACGAAAGTCAAGTCAGATCGTATTTCATTTCAATGTAATAAGCGACCAAATGGAATGATCGTATGAGCAATGTTAATCCAGTGAGTGTCAAATATCCACGACGACAAATAAAATTATACATCAATACTAAAGGGCAATAAAGTAGCTAAACACTTAATAACTTACATTTTATAAGCTGGATGACATCATGACAAAAAATTTAAAGAAAAATGCCAAATTTTGACTTAATTCAAACAGAAATGTAGTTAAATTAGTATTGTTGTAGCATTTTAAATCATGTATTAGTAAAATTTAAGCTTAGGTTAAGCTGGTTTAATCATTAAACTTACTAATATTTCAATTTTAACAGTAAATGTGTTTAATCCTTGAAAGTAGAAATGACTTTTCTTTCCTTACTTTGTAATAAGTCACTTTCTGATTGAATGCACTTTTTTGACAACAGACAGAGCATGCGCATTACATTACTTTGCTGTAACTATTATGGCGGCTGATCTAAATCGTCTCACATGTCGCAAACCTAAGCAAGAAGCTTTTGACTTTGTTTTATTGCATACATTAATTGATTGAAGCAGAAGACTCCAAATCAAGACAAAATTTTAAGTGATTGATTCAGTGGCGGATTTAACTCGCTTGAGGCCCCGGGCGCAGAATAAAATGTTGGGCCCCTTAGAAAAAAAATAAAAAAAAATTCATAGTTGGGGTTTTGTGGGGTGCGCTCGCCGTTAAATCCGCCACTGGATTGATTATGTTCTATGCTTATAATAGAACATACTTGGTATTTAATATCACAGATTAGTGTGCCGAAACATTTCTCGGTAGCTTCTGTACATGCACATGACTGAAAAGTGACTTTCTTAAAGCAGGAAAGCAAGTCCCAAATGCCTTTGACGAAAATCACTTTCCTAAGCTGACTTTCTTAAGTCATGACATCAAAAGCATCATTTCCACCTTCTGGAAAGTCACTTTCCTTTCAAGGATTGACTGCATCTAGTGGTTTAAATTTAAAATCATAATTTTGAGCAGAAATAAACTAAGGTTAAAAGTAAAGCGATTTTTAGTGCAAAACACAAGTAATAACTACAGTTTTAATTTTACAGTTAAAACAACTAGTTTATGTAACCTTTAGTTTAGTTTTTGTTGGTGCAATCAATTACTTAATGGCTTTATCAGTATATTTGTATCATTAAAGAAATCTGTGCTTTTGCAGTTGAGTTGTTTCTTTAATTTTATTCTGCATGTATAACTTTTCTCGTTTCAATGACCTTAAATGTCTACATCTCAATCTCTCACTACAATCCCAAAATGGTACAAGTTCATTAAATACACCGTTAATTTTAATCAGATTTTTCTCGGTTGAATGTTGATGTTTCCTCTCATTAGACAAGAACCAATCCAGTGTGCTTGACTTATTTCAGTTGTGCACCGAAACAATCTGAAGAGCTTAGCAAGTGTCTTGTAAGTGCTACAGTTTTCCATCACTCTAACGAAGAATTCACCAAAATTACACCTTAACAATCATATAATCAACATGCTACAGTTCAGCTACAATTTTAAACATTTATTAAGTGTGGTTTGGAAATTTAAATATGTTTAAACATTTAATTGGCATTTTAAAAAGAAAGAAATAACTCATTAAAAACATTCCAAAATCTCAATTACCTCATCAAACCTAAATTAATTATCTCAACATTTAAAAAGAAATTTAAAAAAAATCCAATAAAATAAATCTTACCTTACAGCAATAGATATGTGAAAAGTTCACAGCAAAAAGAAAATATATGAACTGAACTTACCTGAAAAGAAAAAGAAAAACAAAAATTAAATTCAATTAGCATTGACATAAAAGTTAATTACTAAACCACACATCACAAACTGCAAATTAAAGTCGAAAAATCAACATCGATAAAATTCTTTTCCCATCAAAATAAAAATAAAACAAAAAAGAAAATATTTCCCAAAAAAAAAATGAAAAAAAAATTTAATTTCCAAGCATTCCAGTCAAATCGATAGAGCAAAAAAGCATCATGTAAATGTAGGTAAATAATTCCAAAGAAGCACTCGCATCTCTTTCTCTTCTGCATCTGCCTCTGAAGAGATAAGAACCCCAACGACACTTTGCCAACCTCCACCGCCCCATCTTTTCCCTTCCCCTTATAAGCAAGAAGAGAAAGAATTTGCAATGTCAGCCGCATTACAAATAGCATTATCGCCAAATTCAATTCTTTCACCTAATGAAAAACAAAGCAAAATACTCAATAAAAATAAAAATAAATATAATAATAATAAAGAGCATTTTACTATAAAACAAAGAAAATTTAGTTTACCTCTACAACGAATGACCGAAGAAATTTCTTAAAGAACAGTGTTAACGGATTTGTTACAATTTTGTAGATACGACTCGGCAAAACTATTATTACATTCCAATCTAGGCATCTCTGCTTTTTGTATGGGGCAAGCTTGGATTTATGCGTCATAAAGAGATTCCATTTGAATATTTCATGATCCAGCCAACATAAAAATAACAATCAAAAGCACGGGAAAAAGAAAGGCAAAAGTAAACTTTATAGAGTGCCAGTCACAGATGCAAGTCGACGCCCCGCTTCAACTAACTGAATCCTCATCCTCCATGCACTAACTTACTCTCAAGTTTATTTGCCGACAAGAGCACTTTAAAAAAAAACTTTACAACCCTCAACGAGGAGTAATCCCCATACCTGCCAAAAGAAACGAGATTATAAACAAAAAAAAAGAAAATAAAAAAAGGATGAAAGAAATAGAGAGGGTTCTATGTCGTATCTATTACTAACTGCCACATACAACTATCAAGTAATAAGCCTGGTAAATGTCAATAGTACCCCTTTAACAAGTAAAATAACCCTTTGTCACTTGTTAATGGTTTTTCAAACTTTTCCTACACATTTTTTTTTATTTTTCCAACTTTATGCACTATTATTATAAAGTTGCGTTAAAAATATCGTATTTGCGATATTAAAGAAAGCATTACTTTAGAGATATTTATCTATATATTTAAAATACTTAAATAAATTATCGGAATTGCAAACATAAACAATTTCATCAATGCATCTTCTTTATTGATTTACTCACAAAATTTGCATAATATAAAAAATATATCAAGCTGTCACTTTAAGTCGAAACTGATAAACTAATAGAAAAAATCTGTACATTTTCCCCAATTTTTCTAAACTAAAAATTTTTCAAAATTTTCATATAAACTACGTTAAAGGTAATAGCAAATTCTCAATTCGCATTCTTATTGCACCTTTCTTATCCAATATTGAATTTCTCTATCGCCAACCACCATTGGCTTATTCTATACACCTTCAACATCAATTACATTTCTTTCCTATTACTCACTCAACATTAAACAAATAAAAACACATTCCATGTTTAACATTAATACTAAAGCAGTTAATCATCACTAAACACACTATTACATAATTACCTAATAAACTAACTTACAACTTAGTAATATAATTATAATATAATTATTTAATACCAAACAATTTCTCACAAATTATTTTTATTAAAAAAAACCTTACTTAACGCCCCCTTTAAACCCCATCCGAATTCAAACCCGAACCCCCTGAACAAAAAAAATACAATTACCAAACTGCCACTTTAAACAAGTTCACTAACCCGCTCACTCTCCCCATATCGATAAAGTAAAGAGTGGGTTACAGGGGGGAGAGAGAGAATTACATAAGAGCGAGAGGGTGTTTGACTTGCATGGCAACCTTTCTTCATCCCTCTATGACTCACTCTCCAGTCTATTGATTTGCCGGGACTTTACATGTCGGCCGAGAGGTAATTGCCTAGTGGACCAGTAGAGTGTCTTGCTTGCGTTGTGGATCGGCTGACTCATTGCTAACTCGGATTCAAACTAAATATTTGACAAGTGTAAGTTGAAGGTCTATGTAGTGGACAAGCGGAGCCGTCCCTAAATGTAAATTCATCATATCGCCCAATCCAATGTAATTTCATTTGTGATGTACGTCAAACTTAAAGAGAAGAGAGGAAACAAGCCCCTTTATCAAAGTTGAAAATAAATAAACATAAACCAATTTCGTATCCCCAACTGATTTCCAGCGCAAACACTTGCAGCAAATTGTTTTCCAGTCAAGCGACACTTTTGTGTCTGCTTCATGTTCACGTTTAATCTGCCCACCATAATTCATTACGACACATCCACATGTACAAAAGAATTTTCTGCACCACAATACTGATAAATAATTACACACGTACTAATTCCAAAGACAAAAAATAGTATGAAGAATGAAAATAATAGGATGGGTTTCAATTCACACTCGTAAATTAATTACTTGTGTGTGATTTAAAGGCAAGTTGACTTGACATGGCACATAAAGCATTGTTCTGGTTAAAATTGTTGTGTTAAAGATGGCGTTTGTGTAAATCTAATAGGAGTAAAGTTTTGTTTATCAATATAAATAATCAAATAATTAATTATTTATTTTCGTTAATTAAACAATGGTTAATTAAGTGATAAACTTTTTAATTAATCCTTTTAATCGAGGTTTAATGTATACAACCTCACTCTACTTAATGTATAATTTCCTTATATTTAATGTGCGATCCTGCGTGCGTTTTATTATAATTAGCTCTTTTACATTTCTGTATTTACCATATATGAAACTCACTAAAACCGCACATTATTACAAAATTGATACAGTAAACATATAGGGAATATATCTTTAAAGAGTATACGCAAACCCACTCGCTGATTACACATTGTTTATACGCACAGAATATTCTTTTAAGAAAATTCCTTAAAAATATTTCATAAATATATTTCAATTTTTCTGCATGTTTAGTGCATACTTTGTCAAGAAACTTATTTATCACTCACAATTTATCCCAGACATGAATTAAAAATACTCCAGGAATATTCTGTGCATGTAAAC
>JAQFZN010002818.1:0-10408 GCA_034687075.1 Geophilus carpophagus | reverse complement strand
AATTTTGTGCCCTTTAAAAAATTGCGTCCAGGGTCTCATTTGTCCATAATCCGCCACTGACTAGGTACTGTAATTGTGCATTATGGTAACATAACATGAATTGAAGATATCTTCAATTCATGTTATGTAAAAACTACCACTCAAAAATCCCAGTAATGGGAGAAAAAAACTATATCAGACTCTCTGTCCTCACTAAAGATATTCATTGATTGTATCTTCACCGCATTGTCGCTTAATTCGATAGTTTTTTAATAACGCTGTGTATCCAGCAAAGTATTTGCATAGGCGGGTTATCTCTTTTTTTGTTGTAGTGTTATCAAAATCGGCGTCAGGTGCAATCACGGTAGTGGCATAACCACACTGTGGTTGCCACAAGCACAGGAAACCCCGAGTCAGTTAACAACATAATCTTTCACCTTACCATTCCTTGCTCAGCAGCCCTGCACCTGTCAGCTGCATGCATTCCAGCCCTTTCGGCGAATTGTGAGTAAAAAAAAACTACTTGTTGTACCAAAGTGATACAAAACCTCAGTGTGGCAGTTCCCGAATAACTTTGGGCTTACTTGCTATTTTTGACATCCAAATATTACATTTTTTCAAACTTTTTGTTAATTTCAGTCGATCTTTCGATCAGTTTCAGCTTGTTGTTTAATTATCAGATTTACTCAATTTAATTCCTTAACTACTTTGGTGTTTGGTTAAGAGATGGCTCTCAAATCCAATCAATGATTTTATAAAGTGGTCGTGAGAAATTATAGAATTATGGTTTGTGTTAAATTTCAAAGATACAACTCAATTCAAATATTATTTTATTATTATAACTAAATTCGATCCATTATCTTATTTAAAAATCATTTAAAAATAAAATACAGTCATTTTTATTAAATTCGGCAGCTAAAACAATAAAAATAATTCGTATTATTAATTACATCCAAACACTAAAACGTCGGAATTAATCTCAACAAAAATTACAAACTTCCAGCTTCGTCAACTACCAACACTACAATATCATCTATTCCTTAAAAATTAAACAAAAAATATTAAAAAATTCAAGTAAATAAAACAAAAATTTACAGCTGCCTCAAAATCACAGTCCTGGCCACATTTAATTCCGATTGATTTCCAGTAGATTCCTTTAAGGCTTTAACTTTATTTTCCGTAAGTGTGCCTCGTCCATGCCGCCCTTTGTAACCTTGCCAATCTTTCTTCATCGCTCGGAGATGTGACATACGCACTTCCTGTCCTTAATGGACCCGAATAAGGTCCATTACTGGACAGAGTTTTCCTGATTGGTTGTCGATCATTCAGAGTAAGTTCACCAAGTTCCATTAATGTCTGTCTGGTGATCCCTAATCTATTATCACTCAAATTACCAGTTTCCGCCGCCTCCAGTCTCTGCTTAGCCAACGAATCATTTGAACTCAAAGAATTGTTGCTAGTACTGGACGTATTATTAGATCCTGGACTTACAATCTCTTGCGTACCGCTTACAGGCGACCTCGTCTGTGGTGAAACTCGTCTCTTCTGAGGAGGAGGGTTCAGCTTTGGCACGGGAGGAACGTTATTATTTACATTCGAGTCTGATTTATTTCCAAATACATCTTGAGGCACCGTTGACTTGATCATTCTTTGCTCACAAGGTTGAGGTGATGGAGTTTGTGAGGAAAACTGGGAAGGACTTCGACTACCCGAGACCGGAAGCAGTAAGCTGGATAAGGGTGATAACCGCTGAGTAGTGTAAGTAGTAGCAGAAGTGGTCAAACCACCATTTACAAATCGTGGCTGCGTCGTAAGTGCAGTGGGATTACAGGCCACAGGGGCACCATAAGAGTGGGCGTAAGTGAAAACTGGGCCTATAATGCGGGTTGGGGATGCCAGTTGTGGATTGGTGGACCCTATATTGGTGTAATGTGATTGATCGGGAATGCAGTTGGACTGGAGTTCTTGAAAATCCGGAAGTGCAGCAGGTGCTGATGCAGGTGTAGTGGGTTCACACAATACAGGCAGCTTTAGAGATGCAATAAAAATAAAAAAAAATAACGTAAACATTTTATGTTGATGTTTAAAATTGAATAATTCAATGTCTTTAATATCGATTTTACATTCAGTACACGTCCTAATTCTTGATAAGCAATACATGCTTGACCTGCTGGCAACTGGCTTTCCAAGTCTTGGATATGTTGGATTAAGAGTTGAATATGGTTCAGTAGATCTTTGTTTTGAACCAACAATTGATGATTTCGCGCCTAAATTACAAAGTGTATAAATTGTTGAGTAAATTCAGTTCACAGTATTTCTCAAATTAATGCACTTTTAATGAAACAAGGTGTAAAATATTAAAATAAACAAGTGAAATATTTAAAATAAATAAAAATTATAATTTTTTGTTTGAATTTGTAAAAAAAATCTTGGTTAAAATTATAGAAATTGAAAGCTCTGTATTTAAAAACCTCTGCAATCCTAATTTAAAAGTGTAAAAATTCGAGAAATACAGTAAATTTGATTCTATACTTGTGCTTCTAATCGTGCAGCAGATTCTGCGTTGAGTTGATCCCGCAATAGATGGACTTGGGCTATAGCGACTTGAGTTTGTTGTTGTTCTTGCTCCAAACGTTCCTGCAATAACTGAATCTCATGATGTATGCTAAGAGGGGATCCCGCAGTTGGGATGTTATCGATCAGCGGCAAGGGTTCAGCCATCATAGAAGAATAAGTCTCGCCGCCGGTCTATAAACATTAAATAAATAAATATAATATAAATAAATAAATAAATGGCTTATATTATTTACCAAAGGAGAGCTTTTAGATGATTCCTTAACAGGAGGTGGAGGTAATGGTTCCAATTGTGTAGGCCTTGGCACATTTTTTTTATCATTATCTTGAATTTGATTCATTTCTTCAGTTTGAATGTCACAACTGTTCGGATCTGAAGTTTGCTCAGTCGCTGACTTAGCTGAAATTACATTTCAAAGAAAAAATTCAATTCTATTTTTCAATTTACATACCGTAAAACAAGTTTTTATGTCGTTTCCGCTTACCCGTTTTCGTTTTGTCACTCGCAGCATCACTACTTCTCTCACTATGCGCGTCGTCTTGAGTGTCAAGATTTTGCTGCGCATGCTGAAGACTCAGTTTGTGCCCTACTTCAAACGCCTGGCCCACTGTGCGGACTATGCGCATTGCCTGACTCTGAAACACAAGCCGGGAGAAAAATCAATATGAATGACGACAAACTTTAAAGTTCATCCCGCTAAGTTAAAAAACACGCAGTAAAAATTAAAATAAACTACCTCTAGATGAATATTTTCCAAACTGTCCCATTTTGTTTGATCCCCAACACCACAACTCTCATCGTAGTCATCATCATCATCGTCACAATCATTAAAAGCAGTTTCGTTGACGATGACAAAAGATGGCCGAGGGTGTTGCTCCACATCCACCATTATCCTATTGCTATGCAAATCTCTTCGAACTCTATCAACTTCGGGATCTCGAAACGACAATTTCTTTCTAGGTTTCTCTTTGACTGTCAACATGTCGCGGATTTTGTCAGGGATGAACTGCCATTCCTGACAACTCTGACTTCGGCCAATAAATTACTTTCCACTGAGGAATCTTGGCCAAATTTTTCCATCAGGTTCTAATTTCTTTTCTTTGGTCTCCCAAGAGAGAAAAAAATCATCACTCGCAGGCAAGAGTCTCGCTAGATCCTGTAGCACGAGATTTCATCACTCACCACACCTAACTGCTTGCAGCTTATTCAAATTATTCGAATTTTTTGATGAGCTTGTTAAATTTAAACTTATTACCCACAATTCCGGTTAATAAATGTACTCATATATATCATTCGAGCGAAAAGTGCAAGGTGTTGCACCCACAAAACATGATCTCGAATGCGCGCAGATGCTTTGCTTTTTCCTCTTTGTGCCTATTTTTGGTTTTGGCAATAACATATGCCAACAACATCCAAAGATCTGCCTCTGCACTCGCTCGGATTGGCACGGAGATGAACTCAGGTAGAAAAAGAAGCAAAAGGATTCAAATTTATGAGAAGAGAATCACGAAGAATAACATTAGTAGAAATAAAAAAAACTCTTGATGGAATTTAGATATCTAAATAAAGACGAAGAAATTTGAAAATAGAAATCAATTTTATTAATTTTCAATTAATTTCTTAAATTATTTAGTTATTTCAAATTGAATTTCAAATATAAAATAATCAACAAAATTAAAATAGTTTGTTTATTATTTTAAGAGTTTAAAATAGTTATGATATTATCACAATCAAAATAGAATAAAAATTAAAGAATAAAAAAATTAAATATGAGTGGTGGAGAGTATTACATGAAAAGTTGGCGTGAGATTGCAAAGCAATTGAGTCATAATTCATCTTAGTCTCATTTCACCAACTTTTACCCCTGTAAGATTAATGATTTAGCTCTTTTGCTTGCACCTCTTACTAAAACATTTCTCCTTTTTCAACTTTGCCCACAATTTATCAAACAACTTTATTATAATATCTTTAACAGTTTTATTGCTATAAAACTCACTTAAAGAATACAGTACTTTTAAAAGAAAGAAATATTTTCACTTTCAAAAAACAAAAAAACACAAATAAATCATTTTATTTTCTTTTCAACATGTTCCACAAAAGCCCTTTAACACACACTTTCCCACTGTAAATTCCCATCTTAATCCCATTATCTCATTCCCGTCTAAACTTCAGTTAAGAAGCAGAGAGACGGAAAAAATCGGAAAAAAAGATAGGCTTTCAAAACACACAAACAGAAACCAGAGGGAATTTTTTTAGCAACATTTTTTTATTTTTAGACTGTGTTTATATTTAACTAACTTTTTTCCCCTCCACTATTTTATTTTCAATCGAATTTGGCCTTTTGTCGGGATAATGTCCTTCAAATAATAAAACACAGCGCTCCCTTTAGGTGCTGTGTCTCGAATCAAAGCAGCACATGCGAATCACTATTTTCAGCCCCAAATAACAATTTCAAGACACGGTGGAATCTACTGACCTACACTTTACAGACATTAAGTTGGAAAATTCTTTGCTTGAATCTATAACAGCTGTTTCATTCAATTCTTTTATTCCCTTCCATTTATTTTATAGTTTGCTATTTCTGTTAAAGTGATTGAAGTACTTAAAGAGATTAATTAAATGTTTACCTTTTTATTTGATTTGAACACGTTGCATTTAAATACATTACTACTTCCATCTCTAGCAATGTAACTAAAAATTTTAAGATCCTGGGAATCGTGTGAAACGTAAAAAATCCTATAAAATGTTCAGTAAGACCATTAAATCAAGTTTCATTTTTTTTTTACTTTTAAATTTTATCTATTTAAACCTGTAAATTGGATGACTCATCACCGTAAGACGGCTTTCATCCCACCATTGATTTTTCTGTAAACAATTTTTAAGTTGACAAAAATGTTAAAAATTAAAAATTAGAAAAAGAAAAAAGTTCAAATGATAAATCGATACTCACTTTCCTCTTTTTTCTTAAAGAAACTTTAACACCATCAACTGATACCAAGATGTTGACTTTCTTCTTCTTAATGGCTTTGGCCTTAAATTCATACTAAATAAAAAAGAAAATGTAAATAAAGAAATAAATAAAAAATTTAAAAATTTAAATAAAAAACTAAAAATGTAAAATTGCAAGTTTAATCGCTCTTTAACGCAAATTATTTTTTGTACTTTACTTTTATAAATCTTTAAAATGTTCTTCAGAAGTACGGAAGTCGTCAATTAAAACTAGAAATTTACCTGATTACACACTGCAAGGGTAATTGAGCGAAAAGCAGAAGACAAAGCAAGTGAATTATTTAATCGATAAGACTATTTTAATACTTTATTTGTGGTGCAATTGGACAATGAAGTCTTATGTAACATTAAAATTTGATACATCTCTTCAAAGTGGTTACATTTCGAGTAGGAAAATAAAAGGTCAAATTTCCTTATCTAATTGTAACTTGCAGAATTCCACATTAAAAAAAATGATGATTTGAAAAAAGCAAAACATGATGCGAGTGCGTGAGAAAGTCGTCAAACCCTGGATCAAATACAAGTTTACGCCCAAAAGCAAAAACGATTCATCAAAACAATCCAATTTCATCTTTTCCTACCAAAAAAAATATTTGTGAAAAAAAAATTGCATTCAATATGAATATTTTTTAATTCAGCTTTTTATCCCTGTAGAAAATGATTGAAATTCAAATAAAGTTGTTAATTAAAAAAGCAAGGAAAAAATCATAAAAACATTCATTGACAAAAAAAAAAACGAAAAAAAAATTGATTATGTGAAGCAACAAATCTTCATTGAACTTCTGGTTCGATCACTGCAGTACTAAGAACCCTTAATCAACTGCACCAGTCAATCACAAAATTCTTAATCATCAAACTTAATCTAAACGAACAAAGAAACCAGAAAAATTGAAAAAAAATCAAAAATGTCTGATTTCTTACATGACATTTCCTAAAAACAAAATTATTTTCTTTAATAATTACAATAAAATATCACATTATCACACGACTGTAACGAGAAAAGGATTTAATAAAGCTATCTATCACCTTCAACAGCACTGAAATAAAAATAAAAGAAACCCAAATACTATTACATCTAGCCTAAATTCCCAATTTTCATGTTATTCACCCTTTTTAAACCCAATTCCAACATTTCCAATACATCTAAGCACTTTTTTCTGAAATAACTGGAACATCCCATAGTCAACCATCGTCTTGACATCTTATTCGCTCTCAATTTATTCAGTCTAACCCACTTTTCACGCTTTCTTTTTTCCTCATGAGAAAGTTCAACTCATTCCCTCACTGCCAAATTGCTAGCTCTATAACCATGTTCAACTAACTTCATTAAGCAAGTAGTTAAACAGAATTTTACTAAAAGAAAAAAAAAGAAAAGACATTTCATCCACTTTGAGCATGACCCTGCGCAAGATGAAATTTTTTCAGTTCATCAAGTGCAAACATTGTTCATCTTGTTACTTTCCAAATAATAAAACTCCTTTCAGTCTCTGATATGAGTTTCATTTCCTTTCCCATACTCATAGCAAAAAAAAAACACCAAAGCCGAAACCACACAAGCAAGGCCATGCTAAAAAGATTTTGATTTCTATACAAAAACAGAAAAAAATTTAAGAAAATACTTAAAAAAAATCGTTATTTATTGCCTATTGCTGGTTTCGGTCTAGGCTCAATGACGTCAACAGATGTGTTTGTAGCTTACAAGAAAAAAAAGTGCTGATAAAGAGAGCAACATCAAACTGATGACAGATTAATCGTATTGTTCCGTAATCTCTGATAGAAAAAGTATGTAATCTCACTAAATGAGAATTAATAATTTATTCTATTAATGAGAAATAATGTCATTATTTATTTAATAGTTAATATTAATATAGATTAGTAATAAAAGTTGTACGCAGTAATAGAATTGCAATTTTGTTTACTGCAAATTGAGCTATTTATACAATTAGTTTTTAATTTAATTAATTGATGTTTTATTTGAATTTAAACTAGGGTTTAATACCAATTTTTAATCCCAACTTTTTTACTTCTTAGAATTTGTTTTCAAAAATTATTTCATCAAACTTCATTTGTAAAGGAAAAAACCTATAATTAAAACATGAAAAAAAAAATACAATTAATGAGATAATTAGATTAAATTTCTACATCATTTGAATAATAAAACCAAAAAAAATTTAGATTCTCAATTACCCTCAACTTAAACTTAAATCATTGATCGCATTTCCAGTACAAACAGTAAACCTCCATGATACATTTAAAATCCCACATGTGATAATGGTCTTAATCCCAAATCAACACCGCAAACTATTACAAACTAAAGCAATAAATCTATGCAAATGTACACGAGAACTTCTCATTCAATACACTTTGCAGCAGTGCACCAAAACTTTCAACCTAAACGATAACTGTAAATTTATGAACTTTAAAAACAAAAAAAAATATAAATCACACGTCCTAAAAGCCCATAAGGTTTAACATGTTAAGAAAGATCGAAACGTTTTCGCTCACATATTTCATCTTTAAGCCAATGGGTTATCATTTTTCACAATTCCTCCCATCATGTCCAACTAAATTCATATTGGTGACATTCACCAACAAAAATAGGATTAACTTAATGAAAACATTATCTTCGGGACATAAAAAAGTGAACCAATTTTTTCGTACAAGCTTCATTCTCTTTTGGATGTAAATCCAATTTAGCTTATATTTCTCTCCTACTTGATTCCATCATAAAAAATCCAACCAAGGACAGGTAGCATCCACGTCCCGATCTTTATTCAACCCTAAATTGGATTTTGTTCATTTTTTATCGTTCACAAGGTCATTCACAATTGACGTCATCAAGGAAGTCCTTGACGCGACTGACGTCAATCGCGGTAAATGCACCTTGAGATAAAGGAATTCAAACTCATTTGAAATAGTAAATAAATATTTCCAACTTTTTTTTCTCTCCTACTTGCAATTTCCATCCGGTTTGTCCAATTTCCCACTGGACATACGCACGAGATGGAGTAAATGCATCTTTTATTACCATCTTTAGATGGGAAAAGGAGAAGAGGAAAAGGGTCAATTGCGAGATTGGAAAGTTAGAACCCGGTTTCAAATTAAGCCAATTTACACAAAAGCAATTTAATCCCAACTTGAAATTAGCTGTTTACTACTAAAATCTTAAAGCTCTTGTTTTTAAATTCAAATGTAATTTAAAATAATCAAATGCAATTGGATATTTAAACAAAAATTACATTAACGAAGACGCAGCCAATTATTTTTTCGTTTAGATTTCAAATCTTTGTTTCATGATGTGGTTTTATTCAAGATCGCAGCCATTAGAATAGAGTTAAACTTAAAGTAATGCTCAGAACCCCTATAAAGATCATTTCCGTTCAGTGGCGCTGCCAAAGAGGGTCGCTATCAGGCTATAGCACTTCGCAAGCTCCATTTCAAGTCCCACCATCTTATTCCCATGTTACCCTATGTCATTCGTATGTTACTCCACGTTTTGCACTTCAACTTCGTTTCGAGCCACTGCAGTTTGGTGTGATAATAATGCGCAAGACTTGTTTGTTGTACTTGGGAGTGGTACCAACCATCAAAGAATGTTTAGTTCTGTATTATTTTACATATATTAAAATTTTTATAAAAATAAATTAAAAAATTTAAAGTTGGAGCTAGTTTAAAAATACTTTTGCACCCTCTATACTTAAAAGCTGTGAATTTTTAATTGATTTAATTAATTAAATTAATTAAAAAATATAAAATTCTCGCACTTTAAACGAACTGTGCCACACAAAACAAGAAGTTAAAAGAAATTCTTGTTCCGCTGCTCTTAAATGTGCCATTAGTGAGTTCGAGTTCAGTTCTTTGCATAAACAAGTTAGAAACGGAAATATTCATTAATTCGTTAATTTTAATATATTTTAAATGTCAAGCCTGTTTAATTATTTAAATCTCAGCATCTACTTAGCAACTAATCAATAATTTGAATAGAAAAAAAAATTTAAGCTGTTTAGAAAATGATAATTTCTATTCTAAACTGAAAAAGGAAGCAGAGTGTAAAATGCGGAAAAGCCTTTGGATATGAGAACAAGAGAGAAGAAAAATGCAGTCGAGTGTAGCAAACCACCAACTGGGTAAAAGACGCAATTGATCAGAGAGAATGTAAAATGACGTCATTCTAAGTCTTGAGAAATTTGCTCGTATTGATACTTTTTTGAGTAAAAAAAAAAAATATATAGGAGTGGCAGACATTTGGCAAGAAAACTGTGATAAAAAGAAAAGGATATAAAAAAAGGGTTATGGTTCCAACAAACTGAGCCAAACAAAAAGAAATGGAGCCAAACTTAATGCAACTCAGGACTAAAATGTCCTCCAACTCATACTAATGGTTTTAAATAGTTTTCTTCAATTTTACCAAAAGGCACTTGATATGACCTTGTTCCTTTTCATTACTTATACTCAACAAAATGAAAGAAATTCTTTATTTTACTTTAACTAATAAAACGCGCATGCGCAAAAGAAAAACAAATTGAAAAATTTCTGGGAAAACTTCAAATGCTAAATTCACATTAAGTCTAAATCTATTTCATACATAATCTTGTTATGTACATTGCCGTAATTGACATGACTAAGTTCACACTATTATTCATCGTTAAAAGGCTTAAAGTTTGCTCAACATTAGACATTACTTCGTATTAGAATGGTCGGAAATACTAAAACAGTTATTTTAAGGAGTAAATTTGAAAAAAATTGTCATAAGTTGTAATTAGTTTGTAATTTTGATAATAATGTTGGTTGATATTGCCTTTAATCTCACTCATAAAGATTGTTACGTGAGTCTCAAGTTAAAAT
>JAQFZN010002817.1:0-10412 GCA_034687075.1 Geophilus carpophagus | reverse complement strand
CCCTGAGTTTGATTTATTTCTTTGACGATCAATTTTTACAATAAAATGTCATTTAAATAAATTTTAAAGTGATCAGTGAAAATATTTTAAAGACAAAAATGGTGGTTTTATTTATAACATATTAATTAAAGTGAAAATGAACATGAAAATGGATGTGAATGTTGAAGTGATAGTTGTATTTGAGCAGTCGTTTAATGGCAAACTTCTTAAGACCAGAGCGCCGTATCTATCACGAAATTTAATCATGTAATGTATTTAATTTTTTCACCGTATAAAATAATTAATTAAATACAAAATTTTAGTTTTGCGGATTAAATTTTTCTCTTACGAATTAAATTAGAGATCAAATTGTATTTACAAGATCTTTGGTAGCATTTGAAATTTCATTCATATATACACCATGGACAAGTTGGTATAAACATCTTGATAGTACTAAGATATATAGCATTTTTTGATGATTCATTGTAGTGGAAGTTCTGTTTAGAAAATAAAGCAGATATTTGTAATGAGAAAATAATCTTTTTTATAATAAATTTGATCACAACACGAAAAAATGTCGAGAATTTTGATATCTAATTTTTCTGTTATTTGAAAATTCAAAATTCCGTTTCGAATAATAGTGATAGAAACTTACATTTATTTTGGATATTTTTAGATCAACTATTCAACTATGGCTGCTTAAGCTGGAATGAATAGGCAAATTAAATTTAATGGTAGAAATTTTTTGCACACCTGATCATAAATAAACATATGTCAAGAAAAAAATATTTAATAGGAATTAAGTAATAATTTTTTATTCATTTTTACGTCGTATATTTTCCGTTTGGACTGTTTGGGAGTAAGCATATATAAGAATAACAATAGTTGAAGGATTTAAGGTATAGAATCGTATGATGTTAACAACAATTCCATGAATTGTATGTAATTTCGACATTTGAAATTTATTATTAACATGAAAATATTTTAACATTTACAATTTTATTTTTATTTTACTTTTGGCTTACATCTGTGCTCATAGAATTCCAAAATATTTTAAACAATTCATCACCATTGCAAATTACATTGCTCATTATTAATTATCAGGTTGAGCAGTTCCGGAAAAGTTAATAGTCCAATTCGCTGAAAAAAATGCATTATAATCTAAATGATATCTTAAATTACCTAAATCATGTTGTGATGTATTTTTATATTATTGTTGTTGTATTATAATATTGATGATAGATGGCGTGACTTGTGCTGTAATTTTGATTTTGCTAGAGTCAGTCTTTGATGAGCAATCATTAGTGTCTTCTTGCGTTAAACCTGTATTTAACCAACCTGAGTGGATTATGTGTTATTATTACAGACTGCTGAATAAAGAGAAAACATTAAAAATTTAATAAATCATAGATATGAATCAATGATTCGCTTCTGATTTATTTAGGATAATAAATTAATGATAATTTGATTGTACAAGTAATAAATGTTATAGTTTAATTTATGATTGTTAAATTACTAAAACGAATATAAAAATATTATAAAATAATTATAATAGAATTAAGATAAGATCAGTTGATAAAATGGTACGATAAGATTGCAAACCATGACAACGGGTAATTTATAATTACAGTAATTGTGTATCATATATTTAATGTCAATTAAAGGTCGAACTATGTTTGGTTTGTTTTATAATTTGATTGTGTTAAGAATTTGCTTAAAAGACTAAGTTTGTGTTTAACATTATTCACAACAACAAATTGCCATATTTTATGATAATAAAATTACTTCAAATAATTAAAAATTATTTATCTTTAAAATAAAAGCTGGGAGAAACTATACAGCACTTGATAGTTATATTTTATCTACACATTCTGCAGAATCTGTTTTGTTAAGTCAGCCATCGATTAAAAAAATCATCAAAAAATATTTTTCTTGGACTTTCTATTTATTATCAAAATAATACTTTGACCCATTATCTATTTGCACATTATTCTTAAAAGTGTTATGAAGTATAAAAATATATAATGAACATTAATTTGAAAAATTAAGTATGAAAATAAATAATAAACATTAATTTGAAAGAATGAATTAATAAGTAAAAAAATAAATTTCAGAAATTAGATTATTTATTTAGTGATAAATTTTGTTAAATATTTAAATAGAAGGACAAGTACGCAAAAGGAAACCGATTACACCTTTTTTTAGATAAAGTAATGAGCTCATTCGGAAAGGTAGTCTCGGTGATATCAAGTGATATCGTACGAAAGGATATAATTTAAGTAAAAGTCATATGCTAGCAGATCGTTGCAGAGAGCAATATGTTATAAGACAACATGAATTTTAGGATGAAGAAAAAATTATTTTTGTTTTCTATACTCATTTTTGAATGTTTAATTACGTACGCCAATACGCAAGTCGGTAATTATGTTAGATTTACTTATTACACAGTAAAAAGATACATTTTTATTTAAAATTTCATTAGTTTAATGGCAGGTGGAAATTTGAACTTTGATAATTTGTGATAATCAATATTATAATTGCTATTCAATTAAGTAAAGAAATTTAGAAATATGAATTATTTAAACTATACATGTGTTTATTTGTTATTTTTTAAAAATCAATTTTGGCTTTATTCACATGTGTTTACTCCTATTACCTCATTGTTTAAGGCTTTTTCAATCTTTTCCCTAAGATCATCATCAGAACACAGTTCTGATGATGATCATAATTAGTACATCATTCCACTGGATTTGTGACAAAAAAGACAAATTTTGGTTTAGTAATTTTTCACTTGCGCACTTTTTGCTTATTGTTTTAGCTTAACTCCGCCCCTCGAGTCTAACAATGAATTAGACCAATTAAAAAGAATTTTCTTTTTTTAATTTGTTTTCTCTTTTTGACTTTCTCTGTTTCTGTATAAATAGAGGAAAAGACTTGCTCCATCTCGCTTGATTTAGAGCATTTGCTGAACTGAACTCTTGCCATTTTGGTGTAAGTTTCTCTGAAATTTATCACTCTTGCTGTATATGTATTACTGTAAGCTGGTCGTTTGCTTATGATTGCTATCTTAAGCAATCGCTATATGAGAACATGGTTGATACCTGGATCGCTGTCTTGGCAATTGCTGTATGAGCATGGTCGATACATGTTTTAGCGCAAATATCTCACTAAGATATTGGTTTATGGATAATTTCATCTTCAAACTGTTTTGTTATCTTGATTTTTTACTTTCTTTTATTTATTCTTTATATTGTAATTTTTTTGTATATTTTATGTCTGCTCTATTGTATTTT
Source organism: Geophilus carpophagus (assembly GCA_034687075.1). NCBI lineage: Eukaryota > Metazoa > Arthropoda > Chilopoda > Geophilomorpha > Geophilidae > Geophilus > Geophilus carpophagus. The sequence continues at coordinate 7,140 of JAQFZN010002817.1, read as the reverse complement.
TAGATACTAACAGTGGCGGATTTCCCAACAGGCGCAGGAGGCGCGCGCCTCAGGCCTCACAAATCGAGGGGGCCTCAGAATTTAAAAAAAAATCAGATTAGACCAAAAAAAAGTCTCTTGGAACGAAAATATTTTGATGGGGCCTCCAAAATTGAGTTGCGCCTCAGGCCTTTCAACTGCTAAATCCGCCACTGGATACTAATCTTTATTTGTGACGAATACAGATTGAAATACTGCTTAACCTGCCAATGCACCCTAGACATGACTGCTACCTATCTTTCTGCTATATCAATTTGTGTTACTCATTAAGTATTATTATTTATCTATGTTTATTCTAGTTTAGATTGCATTGTATTTCTTTCATATTCAATAAGTATTTATCATTTGATTATTGTTTACATGTAAATTTAGTATTTACTTGTTGAGTATTATTTAACTTTAGGTTTATTTGCCTAATTAGTATTTATGTGTAGTTTATTTAATGTAATTTGTAGTTGCACTACATGTTGTATGGAAATGTTTACTTATGGATTGTCTATCAATCTGCTTTAATTTATAGTACCTTCAAAGCTCCCGCCAGGGGCGCTAATTTGCGTATATATGCACTTCCAATTCCGGTCTGTCTCCAGTCTAAACTTTACTCTCAAAATGTGCACACGTGTCTCCAATTCCGATTTTTTCTTGATTTTTAATTTTTAAAGTTTTTGATTGGATTCTCTCACACCTGACCTAACTTGTGGCTTAAACCAGGTGGAGGTTGCGCTGATCACTGGTTGAAGGAGACACACCTGAAACAGATGTTTGGTAGTTGGCTTTTATTGTGTCTAGGGGGTCTTACCGGTGTGCCTGGAATGCTGCATGGCATCCCACCTTGGTGTTGGTGCCTCCCTTCTGCCTCTTCATGACTGTTGCCAGGGGCAATGGCCATGATAGCCTGAAAAGCAGAGGATACTTGGGAAGTACCTAACCCATTGTATCTCTGTGGCCACTGTTGTGCAGCATGTTTACCTCTACTGGGGTCGGCTTGACCAAGTCTCTCTTGGTCATTACTCTTCTCTCTCTCCTAGCTGACTGCCTTCCTCTGGCCACATCCTCTCTCCCTCTTAAGATGAGGGGGCGGAGCCAGAGGGGCAGTCTTTCACCCATGATGGATGACCACACTAGGTGGGCCACCCGTCATAAGTTTTTTGTTTAAACCTAAAAATTAAAGATAATTTTCAGTTTTTAGATCAAGCTGATAATGTCAAAATCAAGAATTGTGGCTCCCCAGGCAGAAATTACAGAGGAATCGTCAAGTGACAATAACCCTAAACCTACTAAGCCTAACTCTTGGTTTAAAGCCCCTTAAACATTTTACTAGAAAAGAGGTCTCTTCTTTCTCTTTCTCCTCTGAACCTAGCAATAAAAAAGAGCCAGCAAAACCCACTATTAATATTGGGGCAATCCAAAAATGATTGCTGACGCCTTTGTAGGTTTCTTGGCTCTGCAAGTATTGCAGTTACTGCTGACGGTGACTTAATTGCTTGGGTTGGGGGGAGATAGCAATTTGGATGCACAAATTAATTCAGAAGATGACTGGATAGGTTTTAATAAATATTGTTTTATTTTTTCTTTTTCTTGCCATTAGCCTGTTCATGGAATAGAGGCGAGGGTTATGGTTTTGGTGTTGACGCATTGTCTGACCACCACTTTGTTGTCTCTTTTACAGAGAAGCCTGGCCTTCTTAACAATGGCACTTTGGAGGATATTTTAGCATTGCATTGTTTTCACGCCTTAGTCTCACTTGTTAGACTAGTTTTTACTCAGAGTCTAAAAAACAGTTTCTAGTAATTGTCATTTGTTTAGATCTTTCGATTTATCGACTTTTGTGCATCCAAATCTTGCACTTATTGGTAATTGTCAGGATAGAGCCTTTTTCCCTCTTAGTTCTACCCAGTGGTTTGCTTTTAGCTATTGCAGAATGCAATAGCACCACTTGATTTGAGTGTGTAGTTTTAGGATGAATTATGTGTTCAGATTTTTTATCCACAAGAAACTAAAAACTCAGTTTCTCGCCATTGGCAATCTCTTTGTCCTTAACACTTCCTGTTTCTTTGGTCTGCCAAAGTTGAATAGATGTCGTGGTCTCCTGCTTCTGGGTTTACCCAGACTACGTCAGGAGACTTTTTTTGTATTTTATGGTTTGCTAAAGACTGTTAAGGAAATATAACAGTACTATCTTATGATGTAGGTTTTTCTTTCTTGACTAAACTAAGGTTTAGTCATAACTGAATGGCGAGCAAATTTAATTGCTTTTATTCTTTTAAGGACAGCTATGATGATGAATCAGATTATTCTTGCTCAAGCACTGAAAGTTGTTCTCTTCCCACTAACAGCTCTGACACTAATTTGTCAGTGGTCAGCAGTAGGAGCGATTTGGAGCATAAGAAGCTTATCCTTTCTGAGGATACTTGTGATCGCCAATTGAACTACCCTGTCTGATAGAGGTCACTGGGATAGGAGAAGGGAGTTTGAGGCTACGTGGTTGTGACCAATTAGAGGTTTCCCATTAATCAGTCACTTGACTTAGTTTACATCCTGTCCAAAGGAACAGAGTCTTGCTTTGGGATGCGCACTGAGAAGGTCAAGTTCCCAGCTTTCTTGGTTTGACGCACATTTGACTTTCCTCACAGACTTAGATGATAGGCCAAGAGAAAGGCAGTCTTGCTGCGACGGCACAGTCTTGGCGGTCAATTCAGTGACTGGCAACCCGACCTGGACCTGTGCTTGAAGGCACTTCATTAAAGTCCAAACCTTGCGGCAATGCAAGGCTAGGTCTCAGTTGGACCAACTGGCCAAGAACAATTGGTTGGGTTTCAGAGCGATGCTGACTTGCTTGTAACAAGCTTCAGATGAGCATAGCTCATAGGAGAAGGCTGCGTTAAATAAAGATTTGTCAAACTTAACTATGATTACACGTCATTGTTTATTATGTTCTGTCCTCTAGCCCCTTCAACGTCCAAGCGTTGGAGAAAGACGAGAACCGATAATATACTGCAGTAGCCATTGTGAAGCATCTGAATAAGAAGGTGTCAAAGTCCAAGCTGCACAAGCTTAAGGCCCTTTATCTCAAGACTGCAAAGCAAGTGCCACACATGCAGCATCAATCCATTGACAAAAATGTTAAATGTTGACTGGATATAAATAAGAGCTTGCATGCACCAGCCAGGGAAAAGTTCTTGTCAAATTTAAGCAATGAATTGCTGAAGTTTATGGCTGTCAGCACAAAAGTCTTTGATGCATTTTTCACAAGGGAAACCATGTCAAAGAATGAGATTTGCCAAACCATATAAGCTTTGATGACCCTTGCTCACGAGGTCAACATACTAGTAGACAATAAGTGATGACAGCTCATCTTTAGTGCCACAGCAGGACAAAACAAAGATATCCTGAATGAATTCAAAAACCAACATCATAAAACTTTGTTTAATTAGAAGTTCTTTGAAGTCTATAACAAAAATGTGGACAAGTTCGAAAAATTTAACAAAGCACGCAAATGACCTGATCAGGTGCATGCACAGACTTTTATATCAAGGAACTGTTTTAACAAGCACAGTGGACATAGCAAACATAGCCATTATTCCAACCGTCCCTTTAGGTCAAATTTTAGAGACAAGCAGTCCTTTCGAGCAGCCCTCCACCCAGGACGTGGACAGGAGAGAGCAGCTGTCTCTAAAAAAGATAGTTGATTATTTAAGTAAGTTTGAAGTGCTTCTTGAGATTTTACTTACTGGTCGTTTTTCTTATTTCCTGGAAACTTGGAAGTTACTGACCAATGACCAATGGGTCTTTAATACAGATACAGGATATGAAACCCCTATTATTAAAATTGTGCTCCAGGAAAAGCCTGCAATTGAAAACTTTTCAAAGAATGTCAATTTATGGATTAAGAAAGAGGTTTCCAAGATGTTGCTAAAAGGAGCCGCGTATCCTGTCGACAATGTTGAAGGCCAATTTGTCTCCTCCCTTTTTGTTGTCTCCAAAAAGATGGGGGATTTAGATCTATAATCAATTTAAAACCCTTAAATCAATTCGTTCCATTTGAACATTTCAAAATGGAAAGTGTAAAAACAGCTATTTTTTTCCTGAAAAAAATGTGTTTATGATGAAAATTGACCTCTCTGAAGAATTTTAGACGGTTGCCATCCATCTATATTCTTTTTAGTAATTGAGATTCATATAAAAAGGTTAATTGTTTGAATTAGGTGTTCTTCTTTTTGATTTGGGTTCCGGCTCTTTTGTTTTTACTAAACTATGTCGCGTAATTGCAGGAGCATTATGCTTCTTTAATTTGAGAGTGGTGGTCTTTATTGATGATTGGTTTGCGACCAATTCCAATAAAGAATGGCTTAGGGAGCAGAAAAATCTAATGATTTCTTTATTCAGAGCTTTAAATTTTAGGGTGCACCTTGAGAAGTGCATCCAAGAGCCCACCACGTGTCAAATTTTTTTGAGTTTCTTTTTTATTACGGCCAATTTTTCTGTCTCTGTGCCATCAGACAGAATTGCTGACATTTTGAAAACCATTAAAAACATTCTTTCATGTGACCATCCATCAGTTTGCGAGCTAGCAGCTATTATTGGTTAATTAAGCGGAACTGCAATTGCAATTTTTTCTGCTCTTTTGCATTACAGAGGTTTGCAAGTCCTTAAGTTGATGGTAAAAAACATTACAGTAAAAACAGAACACATTTCCGGAAAGAAAAACATGTTTGCCGACCATGCTTCAAAAGTTGAGTTTCAGATTTTGGGGACTGGCATCTGGTGACTTCAGTTTTCAATTCTCTATATAAAAAAATGGAAGCTTTTTAGTTTTGATATTTTTGCATTTGATATTGTGGCAGGTTACCTGGTCCCAATGCTCAAGTTTTTAACACTTTGATTCAGAATTGGACGAACGAATTGACCTTGTATGCCTTCCTTCTATTTTGCCTGATTGCACCCACTCTGATGAAGATCAGACAATCAGAGGAACCAATTTGGATGGTGCTGATAACACCATTATGGCAACACAAGCTTGGTTTCCATTAAGTATTCTTACTAGGTTTTTTATGAAAAATACAGAATAACTGTTATTTTAATTGTAGCTTCTATGTCCACTGGCAGTGGTAAAGCCACTTCTCTTGTCGCAGTTCTCAGATCACCAACAGACAGAGGGACAGGAACATTCTTTCCTACAATTGAAGACACTCAAGCTGGTCACTTGAAAGTTGTCCACAGATGTTCAAGATACAATGGACTTTTAGAAGATTCTACAAGACTGGTGGCAAAGTCCTGGAAACAAAACACAATCAAATCTTACAAGAACTACTGGAGGAAATGGACCACATGGGCAATCTACTCCAATTTTGACCTACTTTGCCCATCTGCTGTGAACATAACCAACTATTTGGTTACGCTAACAAGTGTCAGATTAAAAACCTTTACAATAAAAGGCTACAAATCTGCAATCATGCAAACACTTTTACTGAATGGATGCAGACTTTTTAGTGCATCCTCTTGTTTCAAGGGTGTACAAGGGGATTATTAGAAATAACCCCTATCAGCCACAATACAAACATATCTGGCATGTAAAGTCCCTCCTTAAATTTATTAATTTTTTTGCCCTAAACAGTGGTGCACAGTTGTTATTGTTAAAGCAGTGCACTGCTATGATCCTGGCCCTGGTAACAGCAGCAAGATCCGCAGATCTCAAACTGCTGTCTTGTTATATAATTTTCTATAATTCTTATTGCAAAATTACTTTATTAGAAACTCGCAATTCCCACTCTAACATGCCCTTTAAGATTTCATCTTATAAGAACCCAAATTTGTGACCTGTGCAAGCTTTGCACGAGTATTTAACTTATACTGCCTTTTTAAGAAGGCTGCATGAGCTTATTTTTCTTGTGATTTCTGCCTCTCAATAACCTGTCACTACAACCACAATAACGAAGTGGTTGTCAGACGTTTTGACAATGGCAGAAGTTGACACTTCTGTTTTTGGAGCTCATTCCACAAGTAGAGCATTAATTTAAGTAATGGGATATAGAATTTATACAAAAAATTTATACTTAATGCTAAGCATTTCTTATTGGTATCTTTTACCCCCGTCGCATCTACAATTAATTTACACTATAATAACCATTGTGATTGACATTTGTACAGACGATTAGACTGGAGACAGACCAGAATTGAAAGTACATACAGTACAAATGCAAATTAGCGCCTTTGGCAAGAGCTTTAAGGGTACTGTAAATTAAGATAAATCGATAGACAATCCATAGGTAAACAACATTTCCCTACTCATTAGTACATCTATAGTTTTACCTTCATGTCTTTGTAAAACTTAAAGTTATTGTGTATTTCTAGTCTTTTTATATTGTTTAACCTCGTAGTTTAAAAATAAATGTAGTTTAGCTTTGTTTTGAGAACCATTGTAGTTTATTATTTTCTAGTTAAACACTGATCTCTTATGTTGATGTCACCGATTTAACCTACGCAAACACATTATTGAATTAGAAGCTAAACCTGTGCAACATTTAATCAAGATTTACAATTGACATTTGTGCTAATACAATAATAAAATGAAAGAAAATAATTCATTTAGCTTCATACTTCAGTTTAAGAAAAGGATAATGAATATTAAAAGCTGCTGATAGTTATGTCGTAATATAAAGCACACTAGCACATGCAAGGGGGAAGAATCAGGGAACCTTGGACATCTTCCAAAAAAATAGCAATTTGAGCAAGCCAGAGCCTTACTTCCATTCATCCTAGCTTGTCAAAAATTTGATTAGAAAAATAATTCTATTATTTAAATCTAATGCTATGACTCCACTACCACAAATGTTCTAGAACATTGTGTAGAAAACATTTGTACCAAGAAAATTATTTTACCAGAACTTATTAATGAAAATATAAGTGGTTCCACTTTCCAAAAAATGTTCTGGAAAACTAATGCCTTAAAATGGCTGACACAATTGCTTGTGTGATCCACTCGAAATAAGAGCAAAATTTTATTTGTTTATATTTGCTTTAATTATATTTCTTTTCAAATAAAAAATATAATTTTATTTTTTTGTATTTGTTTTCAATTTTATACACATCAGAAATGATAGC
>JAQFZN010002816.1:0-10413 GCA_034687075.1 Geophilus carpophagus | reverse complement strand
AAATTTTCATTTTTACATTTAGCTAATTTAATTTGTTTTTGAAATTATCTTTGAAATATTGCGTAATGTCATAAATAAAGATAAGTTTATTTATAAGATAGTAATCAAATTTTAACTATTCATTTAATTATAATTTCAATTCCCTGTATGTCAATAATTGAACAAGAAGCTGCCATGTACATACCATATTTACTTCTGTCATTTTCCGATGATTTGTAATATATTTAAGTAAACAAAGAACCATTTTATTCATTAATAATTCATATTTCATAACCGTAACTTCTCACAAATGACAGACTTCTTTTAAAAAATAATTTATTATTCCATTTAGTTCTATCAATACAAAATATTAAAAATAAATTCAATGAGATGCAAAATATTCAGATGACGTTACAAAACCCGATGTCGGCTCATCATTATGCATCATAACTTCTGGGCTAAACTGCGCACGTGGAATATCATTATCAGACATCTTTTTTCTTATTCGACGTTCACGTGCTCTTCGATTTTGAAACCAAACTTTAATCTAAAAAAAAAATTTATAATTTTATTGACATAAACCTAAAATAAACTTCCTGTTTTTCAAATATCTTTAAGGCCATTATAAACCAAAGAGCAGTTTGACAAGATTAACTTAATCCGGGGTCAGTTACCCTAAGATACCGCAAGATTGTAATGGATACTGTCACATGTAATCCGTAAATTAGCCTCTAATATTATAGTGAACAAATCACGTGGTGCTCGTGGCGACCCGCAAAAGGGGCAAACAGATTAAATGAGACCCATTTTTAGGGGTGTACGTATTCATCAAACGCAGTGAAGCGAACAGGGAGACGCTGCTCACACCGCAGCTTTCACTGATCTTGCGGCGTAAGAGCGATGATGAGTTAAATGCGAACAGATGTGTCGCTTGGCAACCGACAAACAGCCCGGCTTCTCCAATATGTGATCACATATTACAAAACTTACAGTGTCATGTTGCAATTGAAAAATTCCAGAAACATGATAATGATTAAAATATAAATACGAAATTACAATAAATTTCAAATCTGCAAATTTAAGCAAAACTGCACAAAATATGAGAATTTCATTTACCTTATTTGGAGATAAGTTCAAGTAGACCGACAGATATGTAACATCAATGCCACTGATATACGCAGTCATCTTGTAATGAGTTTCCAGTATCGCCAGTTGGAGACTTGTGAAAGGCACACGAGGGTTCCGACTTAGTTTGCGTTTTCTCTTGGATATTTTAGAAGGGTCTAATAGCAAAGTATAATAAAAATAAGCCTTTCAACACCTTGGTCTGAATATCAACATTGTGACGACCGCTCTTTATTGTCTAAGTGTCCCCTTGATTTCCCTAACGTGCAATCAAGGGCAAAGTTTTATTTGACTTCAGCTTAAAGGGCACCCGAAGAACTGGCAAGACATTGTAATTTGAATAAATTAATGTGGAAAATTATTTAATTTGTCTATGCAGTTGGTAGTATGTTGTTTGTATGTACAGTATAATTAAATTTTAACTGAAATTGTCATCGTATTCTTACCTGTTAATTTCGAGTTTGTCTCACCATTTGCTGATTCGGTTTTTTCGTCTGGTTGTTCGCCGTTGGAATTTTTGTCGTTAGATAAAATCGAATCTATGCTGAAATCAGTGCATGTTAAAGGGGACAGATTTTGCACCTTTCTCGAATATCCAGTCGAAGAGTTTCTGGCCACGTGCCAACAACTCATGGTCTCGGAGTCATCTGACGAAATACGAGAGGGCTCATCTCATGCCCTAGTCTTCATCTCTTTATCTCTTATCCCTCCTATTTTAAAGGGTCTTTGCTTCTATTGAGAGACCGGTGACTGTGTAATGACCCGTTATTGGACGATAATGTGACATGACATGCCCTAACTTGACTAAACAAACATCCAATGCAATGTGACATGGTTTTTATTTCATACTAGAGTTGTGTTGTAGTTGTGATTATGACTATGAGTGATTACAATATTGAGTTGTAATGATGATTCAAATTTCCAAGTTAAAAATGGTCACTAAAATGTGAAATTTTAGCGATGCAACTTAATTACTATTAAATTTTGAATACATTTTGGATAAAAATTTTGCCAAGTTATTACGTTCTCATAATAAATAATTCGAAAAAGAAAAGGGATAATCTGCAGGCCTACGCCTAGCAAATTGGCCACTGTAGTTCAAAGGCCATCAAAAGATTTATTTCTATTTCTATTTTTTCAATGATTAAAGATTCTAAATGTCACATTGTAAAAATTAAAATTTTTATTAATTTTTATTATATTTTTGTTTACTTTTTGCGTTATGATCTGTAAAAAATAACAACAAATATTTTACATATTATTCATTAGTACCTTTCGTTTATATTAGCATTTTAAAATTTTGCGCTGAAATATTATCGCGCTTCTTTTTGTGACATCTCACAAACACCTCACTAGAGGGCATTAACAGAAAATGGCGATGCCGCTTTGTTTTTATGTAATCTTCCTTGTCGTAAAGCGTGCGTTTCGTCAGTAAAAATTTAAAGAAAATGGTTGGTGGTAAAAGTAAAATTTCGGCGCCAACTATGGAGCAGATCACTTCTGACAAAATTACAGAGGTATGAACAGTGAATTAAAAGTTTCTATCATTAAAATTAAATAAATTTTTATGATATTTTACAGTTATCCGATAAATATTGGGCTCATCACATTAAAAAAGAGAAAGTCGTGTTTGATCCTAGTGTTGTAGACGAAATTTACATGTCAGAAATTCGAGGATCTAAGTAGGTTTTAGCAAAAAATTATAATTACAATACAATATTTAAAATTATTATTTTCCAGCTTTTCTATTCGACGAACTATGTTACTCGAATTTAGCCAGTATTTAGAAAATTATCTCTGGCCTAATTATGATCCAGATAAAGTTTCAATACCTCACACAATGTCTATAGTTATTATGGTAAATGAAAAATTTAGAGAACGGGTCCCTGCTTGGGAGGTAACTTATATTTGCATTAAACTTTTCTTTGTTTTGAATTTTGTAACGAATAATTTTTATTTTATTCTAGGTGTTTATAAAAAAATCAGATCATTTTTCTCACTTTTTTCATCAAGTTCTTGAAGCTTTATTGGATAAATCAAATAATTATTCCGTTAAGGAGCAGACAGCTCTTTTAGTATTCATGAATCATTCCTTTAATAGTGTGGTAAGCATTGTGAAAGATATTTTTATTAGTTATTATTTACATTTTTAAAAGTTGGACGTGTAAAACTAAATAATTTTGTATAATTTTTATTATGTAGGAAGTTGATTTAATAAGAGAACAAATCCAGCCTTTGGTATCGCCTGCAATTTGGGTTTCGTTGTTAGAGGTAAAAAAATTGCAATTCTATTTTAATATTTTTAAAATTAAAATTATTTTTATTTAGGGTCGTAGAGAACAGGAATTCAAAAATTTACCTAAGCTGAAAAAGTTTTGGAAAATTCTTAAAAAAAAGGATTCTCAAGCTGATGATAAAACTCTGGAAAATCAAAACTTTGAAAGAAAGTTTTTGTATAATTTAATGCAAAAGTTTTTCACACACTTGGAAGAAATACCTGAACAAGGTATAAATCTATTTATCTATTTTAAACCATTTTATAATTATAGAACATTTTTTATTTTTTAAAATAAATTTATAGATGATGTTGATATGGATGTAGTTCATTTCTGTGAACGATGTCTCGAATTGATAATCGATTTGGAAGCATTATTGCCCACACGAAGGTTTTTCAATACTCTTCTTGACGATTGTCATTTAGTAGTAAAATGTAACATGTCAAATTTAGTTCAAAGAGATGAAGGAAGATTGTTTTCTCAGTTATTAGAAATGCTAAAATTTTACGCCAGGTTTGAAATTAATGATCAAACTGGTGAAGCATTAACTGATCACGATATGACAGATATTCATTACAAACAAATCACGTCTTTACAGGTAAGTTTTTCTCATAATTTTTTAAATAAATCTACTAACTTTTTTATATTTAGATTGCAGCTTTTAAACATTTTCCTGAATTAAACAGTTTTTCTCTTGCAAATGTTGCAAGCATCGATAAACGAGAAAGTCTTTTAAAAATTTTTTCAAATCTCAGGTATATAAATTTTGATAAACAATAACATTTTTGGTAAAGATAAATTGATAAATTTTATTTTTAGTGCTGTCAAACTGCAAGAAATTGCTGCGTATTTAAATTCAGTACCATCAATAGATCAAGATAAAGAGAAGACATTTACAAAAGAATTTTTAACGGAAATATTAGTAAGTACTTACAAGAAAAATTAAATTTTTTATTATCTCGTACTGTATTTATTTTTTATTTATTTACTTTGTTTAGATATATGGGCATGAGCGAAGGGCTTCTCAATTAGAAGCATTGAATGAAATGCCTTTATATCCAACTGAAGATATTATATGGGATGAGAATGTCGTTCCAATGGATTATTTCTCTGGCGAAGGTATGATGTTAATCTATAAATTTGAAATTACAAACGCGAATTGAAAGAAAGTAAACAATTTTCATGTTTAGGATGTTTGGCTCTTCCGAAACTTAACTTGCAGTTTCTCACATTACATGATTACTTATTGAGAAATTTTAATTTATTTCAACTTGAATCAACATGTAAGTTTTTGAGTTTTGATTACTATAATAGTAAATAAAAATTAAATCAAAACAAATTAAAACCAATATTTTTATAGATGAAATTCGACAGGATGTAGAAGATGCTGTTCGCAGATTGAAGCCTTGGCTAGGAGAAGAAGGAAATATCGTGTTTGGTGGTTGGGCTAGAATGGCACAACCAATCACAAATTTTACTATAGTTGAAGTAATTTATTTCTGCATAACTAATTGTAACAGTTAATTTTATAATGGTTTAATTTTTTCAGGTTGCTAAACCGAATATTGGAGAGAAACAACCATCTCGAGTACGAGCTGACGTAACTGTTCATCTTAACGTCCGTTATGAAATTAAGCAAGAATGGGAAGGTATTATAAATTTGGCAATTGCTAAATTAAAAATTTAATTAAAATTCTTTAAATTAGCTCTGAGGAAGCACGATGTATGCTTTCTAATTACTGTACGTCCCCGTGTTGGAGTTGGCACCCAATTTAAATCGCATGAAAATTTTATTCAGCAAGTTGGTTTGACATACGTTCGAGGGTGTGAAATTGAAGGTCTTCTTGATCATAACGGCAGAATTATTGAAGAAGGTCCAGAACCTAAGCCAGAATTAATTGGAGATAACAGAACGTTTAGAATTTGGTTAGATTCTAATCAATATCGAGCTGACATGGATGATTTAAATCGAGGTGGAGAAGTAAGGCTTATGACAATGATTAATTACAAATTTCCAATACATTCATTTTTAATGTGGCTAATTATTTGTAGGATATTTATGAAACGTTCAATATTTTAATGCGTCGAAAACCGAAAGAAAATAATTTCAAAGCTGTTTTAGAAACGATAAGAGATTTAATGAACACCAATTGTGTAGTTCCTGAATGGTTACATGATATCATTTTAGGATATGGTGACCCAGCTGCCGCACATTATTCCAAGTGAGTGTACTTTGTTAATTAATTTTTAATTCTTTTTTAACGGATTTTAACTTTTCTTTGTCTGTTTGTAGTATGCCTAATCAAATTGCTACATTGGATTTTAACGACACTTTTTTGGATATTGATCATTTAAAAGCTTCATTTCCTGATCATGAGATTAAAATGAACGGTGAACTAAGGAAATTGCTCCCACCATTTAGGTATGTATTCTTTAAAAAAAAAATGTTTGATTTTAGAGTTAAAATTTTTTCAGATTAACGTTTAAAGAAGTGAGAAAAACGGATAAAGGTGAAAACGAAAATTCAAAACAAGAGAAGAATGAAATTATAATTGAATCGCATGTGATTCCTAATCGAGGACCATATCCTTACAATCAGCCTAAAAAGTATGTAAACAGTATTCAATAACGCGCTCATTTTTTAAATAAAATTTTATTTATTCATTCAGGAATTGTGTTCATTTTACTCCTACTCAAGTAGAGGCAATACGTGCAGGAATGCAACCTGGCTTAACAATGGTTGTCGGACCTCCTGGTACTGGCAAAACTGATGTAGCCGTTCAAATAATTTCAAATATTTATCACAATTTTCCTGAACAACGTACATTAATTGTAACTCATTCCAATCAGGTAATGTTTAATTAGAGTAATCTTTAAAATAAATATGGTATTAATTTATTGTAATTTGTAGGCTTTGAATCAATTATTTGAAAAAATTATGGCCTTAGATATTGATGAAAGACATTTATTACGTCTTGGTCATGGAGAAGAAGCTCTTGAGACTGAGAAAGATTTTAGCCGGTAAATAGACCGAGTATTTTCTTTGGTGTTATGTTATTAATGAATCTTTCATTTGTAGTTACGGAAGAGTGAATTATGTTTTAGCTAAACGATTAGAACTTTTACAAGAAGTACAGCGACTTCAAGAGAGTTTAGAAGTACCTGGGGATGTGTCCTATACATGTGAAACTGCGGGTCACTTCTTTCTGTACCAAGTAAGTTGAATACGGAGAAGTTATTGATTAACTTAAAATATTTAATTAAATGTTATTTTCAGGTTTTAGCTCGTTGGGAAGCATTTGTTAATAAACTTAAAAAATCAAAGACAAGTGAAACTATTAAGGAACTTTTTCCGTTTGCAAAGTTTTTCGACACTGCGCCTCAGCCGATTTTTAAAGAGGAGTCTTTTAAGGAAGATATGGATATAGCTGAAGGATGTTTTCGCCATATTAGAAAAATTTTTACTCAACTTGAAGTAAGCTTAAAATATGTGTAGACATTTTGATCTGAGGATAATTAAATTTCTTTTAAGGAATTTCGAGCTTTTGAACTTCTACGAAGTGGGATTGATCGATCACGTTATTTGTTAGTGCGAGAAGCAAAAATAATCGCCATGACTTGCACTCATGCTGCTCTTAAACGAAAAGAACTAGTAGAATTGGGATTTAAAGCAAGTTTACTGAATATTAAATGAAAAATAAACAACCTATCTAACATTTTCAATTTATTGCAGTATGATAACATTTTAATGGAAGAAGCAGCCCAGATTTTAGAAATTGAAACATTTATTCCGCTTTTACTTCAGGTATACTTTTAAAAACTTATATTACGACAAGGTCTAAAATTGTTTTTGTTTATTTCATTTAGAATCCTGAAGACGGTTACAGTAGATTAAAGCGATGGATTATGATTGGTGACCACCATCAGTTGCCACCAGTTATTAAAAATATGGCTTTTCAAAAGTATTCTAATATGGAACAATCTTTATTCACTCGAGTCGTTCGTCTTGGAGTTCCAACAATTGATCTGGATGCTCAAGGACGAGCAAGACCTAGGTACAATTTATTAAGAAATATTTTTTTAATTTTATGCGTATTAATTTGGTTGATTTTTTAAAATTTACATTAGCATTTGTGCGTTATACAATTGGCGTTATAAAAAGTTGGGAAATTTGCCACATGTTAATACTTGGCCCGAATATTGCATTGCAAATGCTGGATTTGCGTATGATTACCAACTCATTAATGTTGAGGATTTTAATGGTATAGGCGAAACGGAACCTATTGCTTACTTTTATCAGGTACGTTACCATCTAATAACATCATAAAAGTTAATTATTTTAAAATTAATTATTATTTTATTTTTTTATATTAGAATTTGGCTGAAGCTGAATACTTAGTTGCAGTGTACACTTACATGCGTCTTCTTGGGTACCCGGCTGAGAAAATTACAATTTTGACAACGTACAACGGACAAAAATTGTTAATTCGAGATGTTATTAAAGAAAAATGTGAACAGAATCCACTTATTGGCAGACCTTATAAAGTAAATTAAATTTTTTTAACTTACTTTAAATTTTAATAATTAAAATTAAGAAGTTAAATTTTTTTATTAATTACAGATAACAACAGTGGACAAATACCAAGGACAACAAAACGACTTTATTCTTTTGAGTCTTGTTAGGACTAAAGCTGTTGGTCATTTGAGAGATGTACGACGTTTAGTTGTTGCTATGTCAAGAGCACGATTGGGGCTATACGTTTTTGCTCGAGTTTCTCTATTCAAAAACTGTTTTGAATTGACGCCTGCTTTTAACTTAGTAAGCAATTATTTTTAAGATTAGTATTTGATTTTAATGTTTTATTTTGTTTTTTTTTCTTTTAAATAGCTTATGCAGCGTCCTTTGAATTTACATTTACTACCTCAAGAAATTTACCAAACCACTCGTCAAGTGTCAGTTGTTCCTGAAGATCCAGTAGTTATTAATGATTTAACACATATGGCTTCGTTTGTGCTCGAATTGTATCAACATAAATTACAAATGATGCAGGCAAATTTAGAAGTAAGGTATTCGGTATTTTAAAATAGCTCGTATTTATAATTTTACTTTCATGCAGGCTCAACGATTGCTAGTGAGTCAAACTAAAGTAGATTCAGAAATTACCAAAAATGAGAAAAACGAACCTATGGGCGTTGATGATGATGAAGACGAAGATGATGACGACGACGACGACGACAATGGTGATGGTGAGAATTGAGGAAAATAAATCTGGTTTTATCTGGTAGCCATTATTATAAATCTATTTTTACAAAAATCATTGCATAAAGAAGATTGTATTGTAATTTAATGTAATTTGTAATAAGTAGGTCTCATAAGTTGAATACGAAAAATATGTAATTAAATTCATCGAACTTTTTCATAAATTTTCAAGTCATATTAAAGTTTCAATTTTTTTTTAAAGATACATTTTAAAAATAAGCTGCTATAAAGTATTTATTTTATTAAAGTGTCACAACGTACTGCTGTTTGCATAAATAGAAAGGATTTACTTATTTTTAATAATTTTGTCCGAAGCATTTGATTATTTATATTAAATATGTAAGCTTATTTTCATCTTTGTGTGTGCTCAGTGTACACGTGAATACAGAACAAAAAGGTGCAAAAATTTACATGGTCGTCCTACGATAATGTTTGTCACTGTTGGGAGCATCCATTAATTACGGCAATGTAAAATCATTACCATAATGTTAATGCAGCAGTGATCCAAAGTTTTTGAGATCCGTTTCTCAGCTTGTTTGATGCTACCGTGTGTGCATTTCGAAACTGGAGCGAATTAATAACATTAAAACTAAGAAAAAATACTACGAAAGAATAGATAGTTTCTTAATTGTGCTCTAAATCTAAATAAAGTAAGTTCAAGTCAAATAAAATATTACTTAAAAACAAACTAATTCTTGTTTATTAATGTTATTAGTATTACAGAATTTTATTCGGAAGAGTTTTTTATCGTATGTTCAATGAAAATTTCGTAGTTTACCTGTGCATGAATCGTTGATTGCACGTAGCATCATAATAAAAAGCAACAAGTGTTGAGGAATAACTCGAACTAGGAATTCAAGGTAACTTACAGGAAAACGCATAAGCTTAAAATTATCTTTATTTATAAATCGTTTAATTCAGGCTCAAAAATTAGTTGCAAAGTCAAACCAAAAGAAGAGTCAGAAATTAAAAGGTTGAGAAAAAGAAAAAAATAAATAGAAGAGAATGACGATGAAGATGATGAGATGAAGATAATCGAAAAGTAGGAACATTTTTTTTCCATATTTCTTTTTGTTCTTGTTTTAGTTTATAAGATATTACAAAATATGTTAGAAGGCATTCGTTTGGAAATTAAGGAATAAATCTTCAAACAAAGAAAAAGAACAGTCCCAATCCAATTATTTTTGAAAGATATTTTTTTTCTTCTTCTTCTCCAACATGGAGTTAAAAATGTTACATCAAAAATGTGCTGATAAACATTTTCAGTAACACTATCGAAACAGAAAAAAAATTGAAGGGATTTAGCATTTTAGCCAGCATTGCCCAATTCATCTTCATATTGTTTTCTAAAACAGTCTCCAACTGGGAAAAAATCCCACAAACGTTTTTGATACATTTCCCAAACATACGTTTCCTGCCCTGTGTATTCCGTATCCGGTTTGTTGATCAAGTGCATTAAGAAAAACCTAAAACATAACGAAATTATCATTTTTTTATTCATTTTTACGAGTTTGACATGATACTTACATGTAATTTGCTAAATTATGTTCAACGAGGACGTGTGTTTCGAATCCGTGAGGAACTTTATCCAGATATTCTTTATTTATTCCACATATAAAGCACGAAGACTAAAAGAAAAACATATGTTAAATTAATTACAATATCTTTTTAGTAGTTACTCACTTCTAAATTTTCATTAACACTTTCAAGCTGATCTCTCAATTCACCAAATGCATCAATGATCAAACCTAAAGGTATACAAATTTCAAATTT
>JAQFZN010002815.1:0-10418 GCA_034687075.1 Geophilus carpophagus | reverse complement strand
AGTAAGAAATTTAAATCATTAGATGTGCAAGAATCAGGTATACAAATACCTAATCGTAGTTTTACATATTTTTTATCCTATAAAATTCAAACATTAATATATTTATTTTATTTTGGGATTATTTTCTTTTGAATAACTCACTATTTTTTTGATGATGTGTGCTTTTGGACTTATTTCTAACCAACAGAACTGTCCACGAAATCCTGAATAATTATTCGGAAATTTTTGAACGACATTTTTGCAAACAGAAATTCTGCCAGGCCAAACAATATTTCCTTGTGTAATTCCACTTTCTATTTTCCCATATGCGTCAAGCACTAAATTATGTAAAATAGTTCAACATATAAATATTATAAGAAATTTCAATCATGGTCTCCGAGAGATGAGATGGGGCCCAGGTCCTGGCAGTAAGGTGTATTGAGCTGGTTTCTTTAAAACATTATTCCTATCATAAAAATGAAAATTAAGGGCGGGGCTCTTAGACATCTGGCCCGAGCAAAATTAGCTCTTCTACCCCCCACTCATCTCTCAGAAACTATAATCTCAATCAAATCTTACTTTCAATAGCCCATGCTTTTCTCTTGATCAATCCGATTCCAAATGCTTTGAAATCATCAATACATTTCGCAGAAACATTTTCGGAAAAGTATATGTTTTGAATCATTTTTAAAGCAACTTCAGGCCGGTTGAAAACAGTAAGCAATTCCAGTATAAAATTTTCATTTGTTATGTTGACTACAAAGTTTGGATCAAGTTCACTCATTATAGAATAATCTTCATTTCCTGTGACAACGAAGATAAAACAATGCAGTAAAATTAAAGTTTTTACTAAAAATATCATTACTATTTCAGTGTGTTAAAAAGCATAAAATGAGTACTTTACTAATGACACAATTTTATCCACTCATTGTTGTATTGATGCACTCTTTGTCATTGCAGATGTTTTCCAACAAGGATAAATTAATTTGTAAATTATAAGTCAGTTTTTCCTCCTGCTTTTGCTAAGCGGAAGAACAAATAATTTTTGTTAGTAGGTCGAAATGCAGTAAATGTCAACTGCAAACTAATAATTATAATAATGTTTATTCGAAAATAACAGCTATTGACCTGCTCAATTAAAAGCAATAAAATATTCTTTGTTTTATAGTATGCTTTTCAGATAGTTGTTTTCCTTAGTTTCAATTTTGGTTTCATTTTTCTTGTTTTATTTAAAAAATCAACTTGCTTGTTTAAAATATTATACACAACTTAAAAAATGTGCCTTTTGTTATGTTCTGTCAATACATTATCAACATCATTTCAAATTTTAGATGACTTTATTTTAAACATAATCGATACCGTGAAGTTTTATAAGATGTTTTTGTGGTATTATGTAATACCAAAGTGTTTTATTTGATGTTTCTATTATTAGGCTTATATTACTCCTATTAGGTTTATATTAGTGTTAACTATATTTTGTGTATTTATTGTGAGCACAAGGCTTTTCATTGTTTAAATTGATTGACAGCACAAGTGTATTGTTGGACAGCGCGTATGCGCGTGCCACTGTATTGTTACGAGTCAAATGAGGCAAGTGAAACTCATTGTTAGCCTCACTTCTTCTTCTGCTTTGTAAGAGTTAAGACCTGTGTAAATGTTCTCAGGCAAAATAATTTTGCAGTAGCTGTATCAAAGCAGCATGTGACAATTTATTCGAGGAGAAGCGATATTACGAAGGCAAAATAGACAATCGAGATCCAAATCGCAATAGGTGCATTCAATATCTTTTGGCTTTCGGAAAGCCATTTTAGTGGCTATCGTGAAATCCACTAAATTGGCTTTTTACTTTGAACAGGTGGCTTTCAGGGATTAGCCAAGGATTAGCTTTCCACAATAGTTCCTAGAACTAGTTCTAACATCCCAAGATCAGAAATAAAAGTTAAAAAAGATAGGACAAAAAATAAAATTTAAACGAGTACAGTGAGAAATAAAGGTTAAAAAAGATAGGAGAAGAAATTAAATTTAAATCTTCTTTTAAAAGATTTTAAATTAGAGAAAACGAATATCCAAGCACACATTGATAAAGAAAATAATTTTTGCCAACAACGCGTGGAAATACGAGGTGGATAAGAAAATTTTTTATGAGGAAAAACCTGTGAAATACGAGGAGAAATTCAGACCTGAATTTGTAAAAGATAACAGAAGTTATAAACAGGAATGTCTACTCGAGGAACTTAGGCAAAACGAGGCAAGTCCGGAATTGGAAAATTGGGACGACGATGGTTCGGATAAATATCTGATAAACATTTTAAAGGACATTAAAATCGAAGAAAATAAAATTCCTGAACAGTGGTTGAACGAGAAACGAGAAGAAGTTAAAAATACTTCACAGGAACAGAAAGAGAATAAAACTGAATTTATTCCAAAACGCGAAGAGGAAAAATACAAAAAAGTATTCAACGAGGAAATTAGAGACGAGACTCGAGACAAGTTTGAAGAAAAAATAAAGCCAAAAATTCCTACATCAATTGAGATCGAGAAAAATAACCGACGAGCTGTTATGGAAGTGGGATACAACCAAAATCGTAAGCCAATTTATATATTACGAGGAGGAAAGGAAATAGATTATGACATTTTGAATAAGAAGAATGAGCTCATTAGCATTAAAATGCGCGAATTGAGTTATACTGAAAATATTTGACACGTGGCCAAGAAATTACGAGGATTTGCTTGAGCGGACGATCTATTGGATGTGATCGAGAGAATCCAAGGAGTTCGAAAGGCCATTGCCAAGGATAGAGAATATTATCGTGATTTGCCGTCACAAGAAGAAGATTCGCCTGGGCAGATTAACGAGCAACAAAAGGAAGAAATCATCGAGGAAAAAGACTTAAAAACTGAATGTTTTAATAACGATAAATGTATTTGTGAAAAGTGTATTGCTTTATGTTATGCTAAGTTAGGTTTAATAAATAAAAAGCAACAGTGTGAGGAAGCTCTTATTGTGCAAGCCGGACAAGAGGAACAAGAGCAACGAGATGATGTAAAAAACAACGCGGAAAACAATGAGGAAGACGGCGAAAACAACGAGAGTGATGTGACTACTTCAGACAGCGATTCAACTGAAGACGAGGAAGATAACAACAGATGTATGGTAGGAAAAAACTTTGTTAAAACTTTATTTAAAGACGTGTATAAGAATTTTTGTGTAAATAAGTTAGTTGAAAACGGGGATTATTTACATGTGAAGTGGAATGTTGATTCGGGGGCGACGAATCACATAACAAATCGAGTTGATTTAGTAGAGAAGCTTGTTAAATCTAAGAAAATAATTTACACAGCAGGAAAATCAATTTATAGTCAGGGGATCGGGAATATGGTTTTAAGACACGAGAATGGGATAACCGACTTAAATAAAATATTGATTGTTATACAATGTGACGAGAATTTAATGTCAGTACCGAGGGTAACGAGGCGTGGTTATATATGTATCTTCTTTGAAGAAGAGGTTTTTATATTAAATAAGAGTGATTGCTTGATTAAAATATACAACTATTTGATTAAGGGTAAACGAGAAGGCAATAAATATATTGTAAATACCTATGTTGAATTGAACGAGAATGCAAATATTGCTTGTGATAATATTGACATGTTACATTTAAGAATGGGACATATTGATTGTAAACGATTGAAACTTATGCATGATAAAGTAATGGTTAAAGGCCTTGAAAAGCCTAACTTTAAAAAATATAATTGTAAAACGAGATGCATTGTATGTTTACGAGGAAAGATAAAACGTTGTAAACATAAATGTTTACAACAGAGGTGTTCAAATAACATTGGGGAGATAATACATGTTGACCTTATGGGGCCATTAGAGCCAGCAACATTATATGAGGAACGCTATATCTTAGTGATGATAGACAATTACAGTAGAAAGATTTTTACTGCTTTAATAAGGAAAAAATCTCATGGCTCTGAATTGATTAAACAAAGATTAAAATATATTGAGACATTTACTGGGAATAGAGTTAAGATTTTGAGGAGTGATAATGGAGGAGAATTTGTCAATCAAGTACTTGATGAATATCTAACGAGGAAGGGAATAAAACACAAATTAACAGTTTCTTATCATCCACAGATGAATGGTATAGCCGAGAGGGCTAACCAGGAACTAATGCGCATTGTTAAGACAATGTTAATTGACTCATGCCTACTTAAAACATTTTGGGGTGAAGCACTTAATTGTGCAGTTCGAGTAAAGAACTTGAGTTACATGAAGGTCCATGGGAAAACATCTGAGGGTATTTGGACAAAAAGGACACCCTCTATTAATTTCCTCAGGAGATTTGGGTGCATTGCCATTGTACATACAATGGGTAATAAAGTCCTACCAAGAGGGGAACTCGGGATTTTTGTGGGATATCCCACAAATCGAAAGGGATATCGGATCTTTATTCCAAACACCAATCTCATTGGTGAATATTACGACGTCGAGTTTATAGAAAACAAATTAGGATACATTTATTTAGAAAACGATAACGAGAGTATCGAGGATAAATATGAAGGTCATTATGACAATGACAATCATAATCATCACAGTCCTAGCGACTCGAACACATGTTTGGACAGCGACAATTTAGATTTGAATACTGAAAACAATTTTTCAGAAGAAGAGGAGGTTGAGGGGGACCCTATAAATCTAAATTTAGATTTGGGTGCCAATAGTGATCCCACTGTTAGAGGGGAACCAAATGAGATAGGAGATGAACTTCCTATAATTGATGAGGCCAACGAGAATAATGACGCTCAACCTTGAAGAGGTCGAAGGGCAGGTCAAACGAGAGCCGTTATTGAGGTGCAAAAGCAATTAGAACGTGAAGAACGTGAACGAGAACTTTCCAATTCTGGCGTCAGACGCTCTCAGAGAATACGTGACAAAACATTTTTTGCCAGTGATCTTGTTATACCTAGAACATATGACGAAGTTATGAGTAGTCCACAAAAGGGCCAATGGCTCAAGGCCATTAAAGACGAGTTCGAGGACATGGACAGACTTAACATTTGGACCATGAAGAAGCTGCCAAATGGCAAAAAAACCATAAAGTCTAAATGGGTTTTTAGAGTTAAACCTGCCATAAATGGTGAGGTCGAGAGATTCAAAGCCAGACTGGTTGCAGTTGGATGCTCTCAGAAATATGGTGACACATACGAGGAAACTTTTTCTCCTGTCGCCAGGACAGTGACCATTCGAGTACTCATTGCCATTGCTGTGCAATTTAAGGCAAAGATAAGATTACATGATGTTAAAACTGCCTACTTAAATGGCATACTGAAAGAGGATGTGTGGATGCAGCCTCCACCAAGGTCTGACAAAGACAAAACGATGGCCTGCAAATTGAATAGATCGATTTATAGACTGAAACAGTCCGGCAGAAATTGGCACGAGAGACTAGATGGCATATTGTTAAATGCTGGGTTTAGTAAGTCAAACGAGGACGAGTGCCTTTATTACATTATCGAGGGTAATAAATGGGTTTATTTAGGGATACACGTCGATGATTGCACGACGGTGTTCAATGATGATTGTTTGGAAAAACGAGTGATTGACTTAATTAAGAAAGACTTAATACTGTCAACTAAGGAAAGCCTGAACCAAATACTTGGTATAGAGCTTAAGTATAACGACAAGGGCATAGTTTTAATGCAAAGTGCTTATATAAAAAATTTGCTAATTAAGTACGAGATGAGTGGTTGTAACCCTTCCAGGGGAGTTGGGGACATCAATCAAAATATTGACGATTGCGAGCATAGCCCTGAATACGATTGTAATGAGTATCAACAGCTTATGGGTTTGCTCCAATATTTAGCTGTGCATATGAGGCCAGATATAGCACACACACTTAGCAACTTAGCGAGGTAGAATGCCAATCCAAGGCAAATTTATTACGAGGGTTTAAAACGAGTACTGAGGTACTTAAAGGGGACTATAGAGTTAGGACTTAGATACAAGAGATCGGATGAGGTAAAATTAGTGAGTTATTGTGATGCATCACAGGACCGCACAAAGACAGCAGGGGATTTAACAGTTACTTTCTTTTCTTGGGAAAGAGTTTAATCAATTGGAAGAGCAGAAAGCAAACTATTGTTGCTATGAGTTCAACTGAGGCAGAGCTCGATGCTTTGACCGAGCTGACTAAAGAAATCCTCTAGATAAATGATTTGTGTAAAGAGTTATTACGAGTTGACATTGTAAAAATGGCTATTTATTGTGATAATATGAATCTTGTAAAAATGTTGAAAACAGGTTCTCAAAAGTTAAGAACCAAATATCTTTGTAGACGAGTTAACTATTGTAAATTTAATCTAACAACTTTTAATGTTGTTTTAGATTTCGTAAGCGGTGATGATAATCCCGCAGATGTCCTAACGAAGACTGTCTCTGGAAAACGTTTAAAAACTGTGATTGAAAAATTTATGATGTAAAACTTTTATTTTTCAGAACGAGGTAATATAAAAACATCCCAAATGAGGGGAATGTATGGTATTATGTAATACCAAAGTGTTTTATTTGATATGTTTCTATTATTAGGCTTATATTAGTCCTATTAGGTTTATATTAGTGTTAACTATATTTTGTGTATTTATTGTAAGCACGAGGCTTTTCATTGTTTAAATTGATTGACAGCTTGAGTCTATCGTTGGACAGCGCGTGTGCGCGTGCTACTGTACTGTTACGAGTCAAATGAGGCGAGTGAAACACATTGTTAGCCTCACTTCTTCTTCTGCTTTGTAAGAGTTAAGACCTGTGTAAATGTTCTCAGGCAATAAACGTTTTATTTCATTATTCTTCTAATCACGTGTTGGCTCAAGATCATTATCACTCACAGTTTTATATAAATATAGGTATGTTAATTACAAAACCTGTAATTGTTGAAACTTTTACTTTAGTTTATTTTATTTAAGTTGAGTTATAAAATTATTATATATACTGTACATACAGTATAATATATTTTAATTTTTAAGCTAATATATACAGCTCAGTAGGAATTAGATATTTTAACAATTTAAAAATATATTTATTAATTTAAAATTTAAAAAAATAATAAAAGTGCAAAGTCCACATAAATTATTTATAAAGTTTTGATTTTTCTCTCAGTTAACTGTTAATTCACAATGACTTCAACATTGCTTTTAATTCTCTTCGCAAGATTTTCCCAGTTTGAGTTTTGGGGATGGATGAAATAAAATGTACACCACCTTTCAAATGCTTATGAGGTGCCACTTTTCCTAAAGAAAAAATATATATTAAAAAAAAACTTAAAACTATTTAAAACTATTTTAATAATTACTGTTCATAAATGTCATAATTTCTTCTGGTTTTACAGATTTGTTTCTTGGCACAATATAAGCTCTAGGTAATTCACCAGCAATTAAATCTGGTATACCAATTACAGCAGCATCTGCAACTTCTGGATGAGAAAGAAGCAAATCTTCCAACTCCGAAGGTGCGACCTAAAAGTAATTTGTTAAATTATGAATTATAAATTTTTAATTTTTCCTAGTGTATGTTTTTTTATTACCTGCAAACCTTTGACTTTAATTAGCTCTTTCATGCGATCAAAAACATGAAAAAATCCTTCTTCGTCATAACTTCCAATGTCACCTAAATCAAAGTCAAAAGTTACTGTTAACTTTCTAACAATATTCAAACAAATTATTTAATTTCACAAACCTGTATGTAGCCAGCCTTCTTCGTCAATAGTTTCTCGAGTTGCCTCTTCATTATTCAAATAACCTTTCATCACTTGCGGCCCTCGAATGTAAACTTCTCCTTCGCAGTTTGGACCCAACGCATCCCCTGTATTTAAATCTACTATCTAAAATGGTAATAAGTAATAAATATATATTAAATTATGAGTTTGTTGCTTAAAATTAAAAAAAATTACTTTTGCTTCTGTATTTGAAACTAAGACACCGCACGTGCCAATTTTTTGGGAAGTTTTTGGACAGATATGGCTTACTGGTGATAATTCAGTCATTCCATATCCTTCTTGAAAGTCTAGAGTATGGGGATGTATTCTTTGCAATAACTCCTTTACAACAGAAATGCTTAATGGTGCAGCTCCACAGAAAATAAGACGCAGATTAAGCAAATCTTTAACATTTACTTGAGGATGACATCCTAAGAAATGGACAAGAGGTGGTACTAAATGAAGCAAGGTAGGCTGCAAGAGAAATTTTTTTAGTTTCAATTAATTACTTGAATATTTAATAAATACTTTGTAATCATGCAAGGCTTTCAGAAATGATTCTGGTTCAAATTGTGGTAAAGTAACTATTTTTAATCCATTGCGTAAACCAATGCTCAATATGCCTGTAAGAGCATATGAATGAAAAAAAGGTAAAATTGCTAATACTGTATCTTCACTAGTCAGTGTTTCACACATGTTTGGATTACTGCGATAGAAGGAAACCATACTATATTAGCACTGAATATTTGGTAATGTACAGGATATTCTTACGTGCACTGTAAAATATTTGTTGTCAGATTCTGATGAGTTAGCATCACTCCTTTTGGAAGGCCAGTGGTTCCACTTGAGTATGGAAGTACAAGCAGATCTTCATTTACATTAATGGATGGACAACTTGCTAATGTTTCAAGATTTTCATTCGCTAATGAAGTGACAGAAGTCATCCCCTCTGCCTTTCCAACAACAAAAGCTTCCTATTAAAATAAATATAATAATATTAATTTTTTAGTATTTTGAGTTTAAAGTTTAAAATATGTTCATTTCAATAATTTTTAATACAAATCAAAGTTTGAGTTGTGAATTTTAAACAAACATGTTTACTCAGTTTGTTTTTTATATAATTTTTATCTAAACAGCAATAAATTAAAAAACAGCAATTTCGCACTAATTGTTTCAAACAAAAGTTGTGCACTCATTAAATGTATACTCACTTTAACTAATGGGCAATGAGAGATTGCTTCTTTCACCTTGTTTGCCAATGGCCCAACAGTAACAACAAATCTTGCATTTGCATTTTGAAGTTGTCTGGCAATTTCCTCTGTAAAGTATATTCATGTATAAAACTTGTAAACACAAAATGAATATGAAATAGTTGAAATACCTGAAGTATATGTTGGATTTACAGTGCTGGCAACACCTCCAACACATGTTACACCAAGAAACACGATTGGAAATTCTGGTATGTTTGGACAGATAATTCCCAACACATCCCCCTTTCTTAATCCACGTTTAACTAAGGCACTTCCAAATTTTCGTGCAAAAAGCTGAACAACATCATATGTGTAACTTCGTCCAGTTAAAGCACATTCCTGTAGCAAATAAAATTAAAAAATACAATTGATAAATAAATAAATAAATAAACAATAATGAAACTGTACCAGCAGACTTTGAACAATAAAATAAAAAAATTATAGATTTATCAATGATTTTATCATTTACAGGTTTCTGTTTTGAAATGTAATTGCCAGTTTGATATTTTGCTAAGTCAAAGCATGTGCATAAAGAGCAAATAACAATTTTAATGCTTGTATATATGGAAAATTTTCAAGTCCTTTTACATTGCTTGTTGTTAAAACAACAAACATATGTTTGATGTAACAGTTTGATCAGCTTAGTTTTGTTTATAAAAAATATGATCACTCAAAACAGAAATAACCTACGGTATTTATTATATATTTATCAAAACATTTCTTTTTTTATTGAGGAAGTTATTAATTATAAAAGAAAATAAATGTTTATTTAAAGTCTTTTATTTAAGTAATAATGAATAAGATTTGTTTATTTTAAAGATTTAACTTTTTTATTTTTTTAGTTTAAAAATTATTTGATTATTAATATAATAAATAAGGACAAATTCTGGCTTAAGATTGAAGTTTCAAAGTGCATCACAAGAAAGAAAGTGATATTCAACATTATTCTAAAAAAACTCAGAAATGAGATTTAAAAACTCTTTCAGATTTATAACTGAAAATAATAAACAACATTAAGTAACACTTCAATCCAAAATTCAATTTAATTAACTTGATCTACGTCGCAAAAAGTTGAATAAAATAATTAAAAATTGGCTCAATTCCAAATGCTGCACTTTGATAACAGATAACCTTCAACACAGAAGTCTGGTATTTTTACATTCAACTTTAAAAAAAAATAAACTACAACGTCTCGTATATCTTGTTTACTACGATAAAGAGTAAATTTTGTTTAAAAAAATTATAAAAAAAAAACTTTAAAAAATTTGAATTTTATTTTTTTTTATTTTTATTAGTTTAATGACCTGAAACAAAGTAAAATTCCCAAAATAAGGTCATAGGAGATAAGAAACCCAAATAAGGTGTAGCCAGTGGGGTTTTGTTGTTTACATTACATGATGACATTATTGACCATCTTCTCTTTATTAATTTTTTT